>JANDJT010000092.1:2864321-2881645 GCA_024331685.1 Stegophilus panzeri | reverse complement strand
TTTCAAATAACACATAGCTATCTAACAAATATAATAATAATAATAATAATAATAATAATAATAATAATAATAATAATTTAGCTGCTGATGTGTGCACTCATGGTTAAATGGTTTTCCTGTACCCTTTCAATATATTCCTTCATTACTTAATCAGTATATGTTTGAAAAATCATTTCATTTCATCAAAGGATAGGTGAAACAGAGACATAAGCTAAATGCTTGTGTTACATACCGTCATGTATCTCCATACACTTATTACATGCCAGTGCATGTCCTTTAACTGTGTACTATATTGACAATATATGCATTGCTGCATGAATTGTCCTTGCTGTAACTATCACATTAATCACCGTTTAATTTAGCAATATGGTTTTCGCTCTCATTATTCAGCAGTATTATTATTTTTTTCACATGCAGTTAGTTACTCATAAAGCACTCATACACGAAATCCAGGTCATGAAAGTCTGTGAGTAGGCTATTTTATCAGTTTTAATTTATGTGATCATTTATTTGAGTTGTCGAATTCACAAAATAATGTCAGTGTTTTTGTTCATTTGATGTACTGGCCTGGAAAGAAAGTATGCCTTAAAACTGATTAAAGGATAAACTGGCAGTACATTCATCTGCCTCGCATATGGCTCACTTTAATTAATATAGTTCAGAATTTTATCTATAAAAAATTTGGTCCTCAAAATGAGCAATACCACTGATCAAGATGCTGTCTCCACCAATGTCCTCCATGTACAAGGTCATATTTATGCATTTAATATTGGTCTCAAATACCATTTCATTTTATGAGTGTTTTTACAGCCCAAAATATACATTTCAGTGTGACATCAAACTGTCTGACAGTTTGCAGTTCTCACAGCTTCTCACTCAAACTATTATCATGCAAAAAAATTGACTTAACTTCTTAACTTCTACGCTTCACTATACACTTGTATGAAGCTACTACACTACACTTTAAACCACCAAAGAAACCTCCAAAACAAATTAAGTACTGTACTAAATATTATGCCACCAAATACACAAGTATACAAATATAGTATACCAAATATACATTGCATAAAGCTATACAGTCAGGTCCATAAGTATTTGGATGGTGACACCATTTTCATAATTTTGTCTCTGTACACCACCACAATGGATTTGAAATGAAGCAATCAAGATGTGATTGAAGTGTAGACTTTCAGCTTTAATTCAAGGGGTTTAACAAAAATATTGCGTTAACCATTTAGGAATTAAAGCCATTTATTACAGATTCCCTCCATTTTCAGATTTTCATGGCAAATTAAGGAGATAAAAGGTCTGGAGTTGATTCTAAGCATTGAAGCATAAGCATATCTGTTTATGGGAACTCTGAATATGTGGTACAAACAAAGAGGTATTGATGCAGGTGAAGGAGGCCATCATTAGGCTGAAAAAAAAACAGCCATATTGGTGAGAGAGCAGAAATTTTAGGCGTGGCCAAATCAACAATTTGGTACATTCTTAAAAAGAAGGAATGCACTGGTGAACTCAGCAACACCAAAAGGCCTGGAAGACCATAGAAGACTACTAAAGTGGACGATCGCAGAATTCTTTCCTTGTTGAGGAAGAACCACTTCACAATATCTAGCCAAGTTAAGAACACTCTGGAGGAAGTAGCCATATCATTGTCAAAGTCTAGTATCGCAATACAACAGTAATACCGGTATGCCGTGCAACCCTATTTCGTAGCACATTATACTTGCATTGTGAACCCATGTGAATACTGTTCCACATGCAGCATGGTAGCACCGTGATTCACAGAAGCACTGTAATGCACCTTACAGCGCCGTGAAATTACACAGAAAGACAAATAACAATGAATAAATGAACGTAAATACATCAAGGTAATATAATAACGTAAATACAAGGAACCAAACTCAAAAACAATACATATTCACAGAATGCAATAAAGTGTTCACAGCACAAGATCTAACATTTAGCAGGACAGAATCATTACCGAGTGCAGAGTTCAATCTGCCACATCATGCCGAAATAAGAAAACAAATAACTATAAAATCAGCATGAAATACAACACAAAGTTACATTACATACCTCCACATGCCAAAAAGAACATTTTCAGAGCTCCTTTCATGAGCTCATGTGATACATGTGAGCTCTTTTGTGCTGCAAATATCACTACATTACCTACCACCAAGTGGGGCAAAGCCCAAAAAAAGGTAAAACAACGATAATCAAGGTGCGGTCATAACATAACATATTAAACTTCAAAATCAGGGAACAGATTGAGAACTAAACTAAAAAGAAGCCAGTGTTCATTTAGATAACTTACACAGAAGAGTTAATAACATTAACTGCCTTGTCAGCTGTCCCTCCTGAACAAAATGCTCATAGAGTGAGCATGGGGCATCATGATTCCTGTTCCAGTGGGCCAGTGTTAGCATGTATTGTTGTTCCCATTTGTTCACATTTTTGACCACTATTTGCAAAAATAACACACTAGACACACTCCACCATATTTGTGCAATATCTTGGAAGGGTGAACAAATCAATAGAACATCAGCTTGTATCTGTCAAATCACATTTTTTAAATCATTGGAGCAAAATCTACACAGACAGTCAGGATCGAACCCTCGAGCTGTGAGGGTCCAAAGTGATCAATAGCAGCACTTCGCTATGCTTTTGTATCATATAATGTGAACTGTGTCATTTAATTAAGCAAAGTATATTTACATTTACATTTATTAATTTAGCAGATGCTTTTATCCAAAGCGACTTACAAATGAGAAATCATCATTATCATCATTTTATAATAAACATTGTGTTTTAGATCTGTTTTTAAATATTTAACCATTAGTCATTTCTTATCACTGATATTCTGCTGGATGAAAACTTTTTTACTGGACTATCACATTAGGACACTTTTTTCTAGTTTTACATTTAATTTGGTGCATTAATAAAGAAATATGTGGAAATGAAGTATGGCATTAATGTGTTTATCCATAGTGTTCTGCCTAAACCTATGATGTTATTTTACGTATTGTTCAACTAAGGTTTACATGGAGCCATTACTAATGTATAACATGCACTACTAGAGCACATTTTCAGTATATGAAAGTAAAAGCACATTATAAATAGTCAATTGATGTGTATTTAGATTACTGGCATAACATGGGGATAAGGGATAACATGATTTGCAAAAAAAAAAAAAGAGACTTGTAGAGTGTGTGAAGCAGTCAGCAAGCTCCACCTCTTGCTAATTGCAATTTCAGACTTCAGGAGGCACTGTAGAGCGGTTACTGGTTAGTTCACACACACAAACTGTGCAGATAATGCATTATGAGATAAAGATTAAAAAGACATAAGGCATCTGGTATATACAGCCTCCCCAACATCACAATCATCACACTGATGGGGACATTGGTTGTCACAAGAATATTTTTTGTCCCTTGAAGTTAGTGTGTGTTAAAGGGTAAAAGATTAAGGTTTATTTGCACTGCATTATGGGTAGTGAAAACATTTGTCGTTGGTATGCAGTAACCTTGGTGTGCCACAGAGAGATGGTGTATCCCCTTTTCTTTTGGTTTTTCTTTTCTTTTTCCTCCAGCTAATGGCTAGAAATAAATTCCATAAACAACATCACTCTCTCCTGACATATCCTTTTGAAATGAAAAGAAATATGAGAATAACCCCAGAGAATATCCCCAGAGAAAACCATGTTTAATCATGCTCTGGCCCTGGAGCTCTCCACAAGGGGGGCTTCCCTGAGTCCTCCCTAACAATAGTCTGGTGGCACAAATCAGGAAAGATTACACTGGGGGCTCGTCTGGGATGCATTTCACCTACTCTGGTGAATCAGTGTAAATCTACTGGAATATTTAAAACATAACTAAAAGAAACAAACTTTGGTAAAGTAGCAGCTAAGCTTACCTATGGGCTAACAAGAGAGCCAAAATGACAGCTGCTAAACTGACTCAGCACGAACCAAATCCATTCATGTTGATAACAGCAGTAAATGAGAACAGACAATCACAGATCTAATTTGGGCAGAACATCTCCACATCTGCAGAGGGTGTCCTCCCCTGAATATTAAGAACATTTATTCAACTCCACACACTTCCTGTTCACAGACTGTATAAAGCATATGCAAACACACACTTGTTGACAAAACCTGTGTGATTAGGTGTTTTTTTTTTTTATGATTGCCATTCTTGTCTTCGACCATACACCAGTCAAAGTTCCTTACCACCCTTCTCCATATCATATGTTAAACCCATTAGTTTTTCAATCCAGACACACAGCCCACAGAAAATCGATGGTTGTAGGCATTATGAGGCTCAGATCATTGAGTAATCCTGAGGTCTTCTTCCAAGCATGCAGGATCCAGACACCCAGGCATGTGCATTGTCATCTTATCTTGTAGCAACAATGAAAATGCCACTCACAGCTGTGCTAACCATAACCATTGGCCAGAGAAGACAATGGCTGTCAAGTTGATGTTCTGCTTAGTTGAGAGTGCAGGGGCAGTGCTCTGAAAAACCCCCAGGTCTGCACACTAGAACTACTGTACACATGCCAATTAGAAGAAGTGGATTCTGTTGAGGCTGCCACCCTCAGAACATGCTTGTTCTATCAGGCAGTATCAAGATGAGACAGAGAATGCAAATGCCAAGTGAACGGTTACATGCACTCAGGGATGAGGTGTCTATTGTGTATGCAGATCATATCCAAGGGAAAGCAAGACAGCAGAGTTGTGGAAGTGCTTACTAACACGATGATGTTGCCGATACTGTACAGTACAGTGGCTACTGGACACTCTGGTACAAGAGCATACAAACGTGATAACAGATATGAGATGACAAAACAAAACAGCAGCTGTTAGTGTCAGATTGACTAATATTCCAAAGAGCAGAGGGCCCAGGTGGATTCTGGTATTAGAGCCCTAAATGGCACTTCTTGTTTATATAAACTAAATTTTCTGCTTGCCTGGGATAGTCATAAACTGCACTCTCTGATAGGATATCAGTAAAAGTCAAGATCTTGGAGACCCCTAGGTTGCCGATGTATTCAAGCCCTTTTTCATCTGCACCTTTCATTATGTCATCAATCACAGCTTCCTGGTTGAATGCCAGGGATCGCATACTGGATGGTAATCAGTGGGAACTTGTCTGGTGTACCTAGACATACAGTAGTGCAGGGTAAAGATGTCACTGCAATACTTCAGCATCTTCTACAAGTAGGTGCAAGGTGTAGTGGTGGCTCAGTGATTAAAGGCTTGAGCAAGGCCCTTAACTATCTCTCTCTGTTCCAGGGTTATCTGACTCTGCGCTCTAACCCCAACTTCCCAACAAGCTGGGATATATGAAGAAAATTTCACCGTACTGAATGTATTTATGACAAATCCTTTTTGGTAAAATGAATGAATGAATGAATGGTCATTATTTGTCTCTTGTAGGGACATTTGTTCCAGACCATGATATAAAAACTTAGTGCATGTCCTATTTGTGTCATGTTAATTAATTCAGTACTGTATTTATTCTGCAAGCAGGGTTTCCAGGTTCTCTGTATAATACGACGTATTAGAGATGTAAACTACAATCCAGATATGTATACCACTTTTAGCTTGTTCCCCCCATAAAACTGACAAGAAAAAGAAAAAATGTGTCTACCTTTTCCAATGCCCAAATATTTTGAGCTAGTTGCAAGTCTTTGTGCAGTTTTTGAGATGTAGTTGGTGTGCAAATTTTGCTGAAACCTGGCAAACCTCCCCATAAGCTTTGACAAACTTTTTTAAAGCTCCACACTAAAGCATGAAGTAAAAACTTCATGCTTGCATGATTTTTTTTTCACAAGGCAGGGGACACCATGGACAGAATACACAACCACACAGCCTACAGTGCATGTATTTGGACCGGGAAGGAAACCGGAGTACCCAGAATAAACCCTCAAAGCATAGGGAGAACATGCAAGCTCCACACACACAGGTTGGAGGCAGGAATCGAACCCCCAATCCCAGAGGTGTTGCCCCAAACATGCTGACCACTAAGCCACCATGCCCCCAATAACTAACAAAATACTTAATAAGAAGAATTGGCACATTAGAGTGGCCTCTAAACATGCACATAGCTCTTCAAAATAAAGTTGGGAGGACAAAGATTTGGTTATATAAGATAAGAGATATAGTTTTATAATATAAAGATTAATTTTCCCCTATTACTAGCATTTTATTTGAATCATTGTCGGTGAAATGATCATAAAGGGATTTTATGGCAACATGATTAATATGGAAAGATGATTAATTGATGGTAGATTGTGCCTTAAATAATTAAAATAAATGTGTACTGCCTGTCATCCACCCAAATTGCCTGAACACATCACACCTATCCATATAATTGTACTTTTTATTTAATATATTTCCTCATCCCCTCAGAAATTAATTCCTGGCTATGTTGCTTTGCAGGAATGCATGATTTTACATGCAGAGTTAATAACTAGTTACCGCCACATTGCTTACTGGCTCTTATACATTTTGTGTATATATACTTATAAATATTAAATGTATTTTTGCTTCATAAAACACTCTTGTTTCATAAAGCTTCTCTGAAAAGCCGAAATACACCCATCATCTTATTTAATCCATTTTGACAATGTTTATATTGTTATTGTTAGTGCCATGATTACTGAATTTCTTTTTTATATTAAAAACCTGTTTGTTTCATTTTTAGCCATTAGACAAGCACAATAGATTAAACGTATTTTGTATTAAATAATTCAGCTGCTTTGTGCTTTTGATGTGGTAATTAAAGGTTTCATTTTCATCATTTGCTATGGTTTAAATGTTTTTACTGTATAGTCATTAAAGTCAGTGTTTTTCATAAAATCCACTGTTGTGCTGTTAAAAATAACAATAGTTCAGAGGATACTGTTTGCTGGAACAAATAGAGTACTTGAGTGGCTGAAATTAAGTCATATAACACTTTACTCCTCAGTGAACGTCTAAACTGTCTTTTTTTTTTAAGTGCAAGGGATCTTTTAGAATTGTTATATCCTTTCATCATTTCATTCATCAGTTAATTGAAATAAGTCTGATGGATCCAAAGAAGTATAAAGGTGAGTTTTTCTAATTAGTACAGTACTGACATGGTTTAACTGATGCTTTTCTGTTTTCTGTTTGCCCAATACAGTAAGTAGCCTTACTCAGTCATTAACTTTTGATGGATGGCCTTCTATAGAGTTAGATTGTGCCATATTATTACTATTTTTAAATAATGGATTTCATGATGCTCCATGGGTGCCTCAGAATTTGGGATATTTTTGTTAATAAACCATGATCGATACTTTTCTTCAGAACATTGTCCCAGGCTTGTTTTGGTTAATCATAATGCTGTTTAATTATGGAAGTTCTCTCACAAACTCCGGGTGCCCTCTGAGGAGAGAGGTGCTAATATTAAAATCATGTGACGCTTTAATTGCATGCAGGTGAACTCAACGTGACTGCTGATCTCAAATGGATGCACCGGAACTAATCTGATGGTTTCATGCCAACAGTTCTGAGTTGTAATTATACAAACTTTAGAAAAGACCAAGTGGGTAATAAAAGGTTATACTATACCTTTTTAAAATGATCAAAGTAAGGCTCATTTAGAAACTGACCAGTAGAAGTAGATGATGTAATAAATAGTAAGGCTACACCTAAAGCACACATATCCTTCAGGGGCAAAAAGTGGTTACACAGCAAAACAGAGTTGAAAAGGTGAACTGTAATAGGAGAAGACCAAAACAAAATAATTGACCAACTTCTAACCATGCTCCCAAGAGCAGAAATGGAAGAAATCTGTAATTGAGTCAGGTTGCAGAGATAAAGCTTCTGAGGTTCTGAAGTCAGTCTCCTGGAGACAAAGACAGAAGGAGATAAATCATCAAATCTCAGTCTACAGCTGATGATAGAAGAAAAACTGACTCGCCAGACAAAGTTCTTAAAAAGAATTCTTCATAAAGTGGTACGCTCTGGTCCGAAGACAAGCATTGCCATCTTCCACAAATGATCAAAAGAGGACACCTTGAGGCAACAGTCACATGCTCAGATTAGTCAGATTTCTGATTACATACCCCTCTGTCCAATCACATACACGTATAAACAACCCAGACATTCACACTCTCGCTCCTAGCCTGTTCTAGTGACAATAACAAGCTTTTTGTTCTCGTGTACTTTTCTGGTTTCGACTCTATTTGTTTGATACTTTGCTCTTCGTGTTTAGTCAGTTTGCTGATCACCTCACACTTGCCTGTTCGTTTTTTGTTTTTGACTGTCTGATGTTTGTGAAATAACCCTGCACTTGCATCCAACCTATACTGTCTCCGTAACACTCGGAGATCTTTAACTTACAGGATAAATTATCATTTAATTAGCTAATTACACTCTTTTAAGGACATCATTAATCCAACAGCTTTTCAGACACATTTCGAGAATATAGACAGCAGCACACCACTTGACCTAGAAGGAGACCCTAAGAATATAAAAGAACACCCAAGTATAGTATAAAATCATTGTGTATTTTACTAGTTTTTCTGCTGGTCATGATACAAGAAAAACAACCTTAGTTTACTTAAATATTCTGAAATAAATATCAAGCATGTTGGTTTATTTTCAGAACTTCCCAAAGGACCCAATGAATCAAGAGAAAGAGTTAGATTTCAGACTTGACTCTTTAACAGCCTACAGACACACTGGTCCTTTACAGAAAGAATGTACCACAAAACAAAAGGGTTTGAGATTCATTTACGTTCATCTAACCCAGAGTGGCTTACCAAAATATTCAAACAGCTAAAAATAAATTCATGCATGTGGAGTTGAAACATACAGTATTGGGGATATCCTCCATATTAGGGGGCATGGTGGCTTAGTGGTTAATACCTGAAGGGTTGAGAGTTCGATTCCCACCATGGCCCTATGTGTGCCCTAAGTTTGCATGTTTTCTCTGTGCTTCAGGGCTTTGGGTACTCCGGTTTCCCCCCCAGTCCAAAGACATGCACTGTAGGCAGACTGGCATGTCCAAAAGTGTCCGTAGTGTATGAATGGGTGGGTGAATGTGTGGTGAACATAACCACTTAACCACTAAGCCACCACTGCCTGGACACAGCACCACCCGGACACACCGCTTGTAGGAAGTATTATTTCCTCCACCAGAAAGAAGTTGAACTATATAAATTGATTAATAATACATAAGTGCTGCACAGAATTCTAATCAGCTCTTTTAAGAAGCCATTTTCCTTCAAATGGCAAAAGTTTAATACTTAAAATAATAAGCTTATTTCAATGTGAAACACCGTAGCTATAAAAATGTAATCTTTTTAGAGTTTGCATTTTATCTGAATATTTATTGATGAAGATATAAATAAACATATTGATATAGTTGTTACAGTATATAGTTAGGGCATTTTAATAAATAAATAAAAATATTTAACACTAATGCTTTTCCAAATTAAAACAGAACACTACAACCTCAGGGACTAGCAGTACCACATGTGCCTCATCATCAGCTGACAGCTAGTAAACAGCACTGCAACAGGACCAATGCCAGGTTATTAGATTGTTTATGTTTATTCTGTCTTATAAATCATCCATCCATCTATCTATCCATTTTCTGTACCACTTATCCTGCACAGGGTCACGGGGTACCTGGAGCCTATCCCAGGGAACTCGGGGCATGAGGCAGGGGACACCCTGGACGGGGGGCCAGTCCATAACAGTCTTAAAATGATAATAAATATAAATAAATGAAGAACCATCAAATAAAATAAACCATTCTGAATCTGACTTGATGCCATGCACAATCAATGAACCACCCAATGGGCAGAAGAGGACTTAATTACAAGTGGAAATAACAGACACTATGTATTCACTATAATTGACTTAATTATTAATTTTATACCCTAAAGAAATTATTTCATATTAATAGGATGCACAGAGTATTTCCTAAATATATTTTTTTGTTGTGTGGTATACTTATTTTTATAAGTATTAAATATATGTTGTGTGTTGTGCAGTATACATGTGTGTTATTTTGTCTAATAGAAAATCATTAAAAAAAAAATCAGAAGACAGAACAGAAAACCCTGGGCCAGTCTGTGGAATTCATTCACTAAAAGAAATCATTCCAGCAGCCAGCAGAGTTTCAAAGCCATTCACCTGGATCAGCTGATTAGCAGTCTGGACACCACACCTGGCTTAGAAAGCATGAGATGAATTCAGTCATGCCTGATATTTTCAGGTCTTCACTGTGGAGGTGTTGTTGGTACATCACTGTAGCGGTTCGGGCAAAACATAAATGCCAACCACGGTGTTACTGCAAGCAACATATTCAACACGTGGATCAAATGAGCTGTGTATATAGGACAGTTTGAATAACAATTAAGAAGACTCCTCAGAAAACTAACTGAGCAGATACAACAGCCAAGCAGCAACAGTCACGCAGCAATTTATATGATGGACTCAGATGGGAAAAGTGCCATTTTGAGGAAAATATCTGAGACAAAGATTCTACAGTGGGCTAAAATTCAACATCCCTATAGTGAATAGTGAATACTGCATGAGCACCAGGGAAGCTAGTCTTAATTGATGTAGTGCAGTGACCTGGAAAAAAAAATGCAATTATTTTACAGAACATTTATTTTATGGTAATTATTTTATGGATAAAATAAATTTAAATATCTCTTTTTAAATAATTTTGCAATAACATTATTCCAAATTACAGCATTAAAAAAGCATGCTATTAAATGGGCAGGGAGTCTGTGGGAAGCTGGTCCTCAGTAATCCAGTGGATTCTACAGGAAACAAAGTGGTTTATTCATTCAAAATAATTGAAAGGCCATTTTTCAAGTTTCTTGCCATCTTCCATTAGAATTACAAAATGTAAAAAAAATGACAAGGTGTTTTTCACAAATATAGTATTTGCCACAAACAATTTCACCTTCACAAGTTTTATAAAGAGAAATATTTTTCCTTTGACAAATTGCATAGTTTGCAAGTCAGGTCATGGGTATCTGGTAAGGTGTGGTTAATCGATATAGAAGAGACTGCAGAAAACAATTTATAGGTGTCCTTTTATAGATTCTTAAAAGCAAGAATATTTTTAAATCAGTCGTTATTATTCGCCATTGGCTACTCATTTTTTCAACCTGTTATGGTGCAAACAAAAAGTGACAAAGCAAAAACTTTGAAGGTGTGTGAGAATTCACAAGTATTAGGTTTCTAAAAATAATATTGTAAATTACTGTATGGCCTTTACAATTAACAATTTGATTGTAACATTTTATAGGGTTTTAAAACAATATTGTGTATTGACTTGGCCTTATGGAGGCATTATTCTAAATTGCTATAATAGGAAAGGATGAAAATGTTTTTGGCTGGCTAGCAAAAGTGCTCTTTATGAATCTAGTGGAATTTGCTAAAACAATTTGATTTCATTACTTAATGGATTTTTTAACAGTGGCACATTATAGACCTGAATGGCCATTTTGGAGAATTTGGCCATCCTGTTATTCTAAATACATTCAGTACGAAAGCATTGAAATCATAATTACCTGTGGATAGCCTCTTCAAAAATCCTGTGACGTTAGCTAGACACTATTAGATATGAATATTTTACACAGCAATAGTGTGCATTAGAATCCTCCCTTTATGGATGATTTTGACATGCCATCATCGCAAAGCAAATGTCAGTCAATAAATTTGCAGTAAACAATTCAATCAAATTCAGCCATTCTCCCTAATCAAATATTGACCAATTCTCACCCTCCAGCCAGCTCTCCCCCATCACACTACAACTACTAACCAGGGCTGGTTATCTCACAGGCACGTGCTTCCTCTGAGAAAAAATGAAGCTGCCGAATGCAACTTTTTAAACTCGTGCTCATGTTGCATCACAGTGCGGTTTAACACACTCAGAGGAAATTGTTATCCACCCCCTTCTGCAAGCATGAGCTCACAGACACCCACAATTGGCTAATGTCACTGTGATTGATAGGGGAGATTATGAGATTATGCCACCTCTTCCACAGCCAGAGTTTTGCCCTCTTGGACTCCCGGTCACAGATGACTGTCGCATTTTTTTCAATAGGGTGTGTTTAATGAAGTTGGAAGAATGTGCAGCATTCTTCTTCGCACCAAAGTTACAAAGTGCAGATGATGTGACCTCAGTAGTATTGTAGAGCCGTCAGTGCATTACATTACAGCATTTAGCAGACGCCCTTATCCAGAGCGACTTACAATGATCTCATTTATACAACTAAGCAGTTGAGGGTTAAGGACCTTGCTCAAGGGCCCAACAGTGGAAGCTTGGTGATGTTGAGATTTGAACTCACAACCTTGCTGAGATTTGAACCTCACCACTGAGCTACCACTTCCATAATACGAGACTGTTATATAATACACAATAGACATGAAACTGAGTGTGAGAGCACTTTTCTCGGTGGTGTGGATCTCTATTGATTACCTGTGCACTTTTTGGGGCTTCCCAGCCGCTTGCCATGCATGCCCAATTTGCAGTTGAAGTTTTCCTCCCAAAATTCAGCAAACCACACATTTCTCCTGTTATTGGAAAGCGAGCGGCTTCGGAAGTAACGATCGAAGGCTGTGGGGGGGGGGAGGAAAATGGTGGTTACTTTAAAGTACACTACATAATATCACTAAATAAAATCAAGTAATAAACTGAACCCTTACTGGAATCTTTGGGATAAGTCCCTGTTTCTAACCTGAGACAACATTTATTTGTATTGCTCCTTATACATTACTCTGTGAATAATATACATAAACTACAAATGAAATAAACATAAGTTAGCTTGGTTCTTAAACTTTTTGTGCCCTTTTTGGGTTCAGACTAAATTACTCTTAATTATTCTGGCTGTTTAGCCTGCTTATTAAAATAATAAGTCTTGTCATTTGTGTAATGTAAGATGCACATTATAGTACTTTCATATTTTTTTGTTCAGCTGATTTTTGATTATGATTAGACTTATTCACAAATATANNNTATATTAACAGGGTCAGCATAATGGCACAGTGGGTAGCGATGCAGCCAGACAGTTTGATCCTGTGCTTGGGTTACTGTCTTGGAGTTTTACAGGCTTCCTGTTGGTGCCAGATGGGCTAGTTTGACTATTTCAGAAACTGTTGATCTCTAGAACCCTAAAGACTGTTGTGTGTGAAATTCCCAGGAGATCATATAGTACACTATATAGACTCCAGATCACACAGCCGTCCTAACCAGGATAAAGCAGTTAGTGAAAATTAATGATTTACTGAATTGTGCCAGTGTCTGACTCTGACCTTGCCTTCTAAACATGAACAATATTCAGAGTTGGTAACTTAAGTTGGCCACGTAAGTCCAACCCATACTGTATGTCAGTAGATACAGGAGTAGTGCTCAGCTTTATTTTCTGCCAAGCCTTTTTTAGATTACTGAAAATATCTATGAGAGAGTCAGAGGTTTTTGTTTTGTTTTGTTTTTTGAGTAGAGCTGTTGGGTTTTTCCTAGTTTATTTATTGATTTATTTATTTATTTATTTATTTATTTATTTATTTATGTATTTGCATAGTCATCACCCTCTTTTAAAGCAAACACTTGCATTGAGCATAAAAAGCACACTATCAGGGAATACTAAAGGCAAGCTGATAAAGCAGATCACATTCTTTAGATGGATCTAAAGAAACCATCAGGATGTTGTCTGAAGAGCAGATAATTGTGATAAGCATATGCTGTTAGCAAAGTGCCCTGTGTGAGCCATGGATAACTGTAAGATATAAAAAGCAATGTGTGCAAATTTGGCATCAATCTATGCACTAAGTTTATTTTACATCAACACCAGTAAATGAAGTTCACACAAGTCTTAAGTCCTTAAGTGCTTGACCTGTATTTTCAAATATTGCCACTATCTACAAAGTCAAGGTGTTTTTGTACATATAAGACATTCATATATTTGTGTTATATATATATATATATCTTTGTGTTATATATATATATATATCTTTAGTTATTTTAATAAAAACATGCAATTAGGCTTTCTTGCATGAACAGATATGATGCTATTTCCATAATTCACAAATCTAAACCTGAGATCATGATCTGGAGTTTCATTCCTCAGCCAACCTGTGAATAATCAACTTTGGGTATGCTAGACTTATGCACACCTAGGCATGATAACCATAAAGGTATTAAAAAGAATTTAACCTGCATGTCCAAAAAATATTCTGAAATATATTTAAACATACAGAACGTTTTCCACTGCAAGGTTATTACTGCAGGAAGTTGAGCAGCATATAAACAAAGCAGTATCGTGACTCATTAATGCAGGAAATAGTTTAATGTTTGGAATCATGCCCTACCTAAAAATAATGTTTTAGCCAAATGAACAACATATTGTTTTGAGGAACCCCAGTGGGCTCTGAGAAAAGAACTTTCCAGGAGAATAATGCATTCTCAATAAGAAAGACACTAAACATATTTAGATGAATATTAGACAGTGTCAGTGACTAATCAAGGTTAACAAATGAAAAAATAAATCAGTTTTTTTTTTTCAAGCCAGGTTTAAGCCATTTAATTTTTTTTTATTTTATTTTATTTTTTTTACATACCCGAGATCCATGACACCCAGAACTGGGATTGTCCTTGACCATCAATGGAAAAAAAGATTTTAGAGTTGAGGTTGTAGGAACCTCTTTTGGACTTTTGAACTTTTGAACAAAGTTTCCTACAGTAGTAAGTAGTAACAGACATTACCCTGTGCATCCTTAAAAAAAAAAAACATAATAACAACTTTCAGCATTACCCTCTACTGAAGCTCGTTTTGGCAAGATGGTGATTGCACCCTCAGCCACCTGCTCTTGCTGGATTACTGGTGAGATCTTGGAGCCCCAACTGTCTGAACCAACCCACAGGAAGTGCCCCGTCTGGTTGTTCCTTTTGGCACCATCTAGGACTCGTCTGCAAATGAAAACACACATACACCATCCATGGGAAATAATTGCTGCAAATAAAACTATATATAATCTCCCAAACACTGGCTATTCCCAGAACCTTATCTCAATCACTTTTACATGCAGGGTAGTCATGAAACCACGTAATGAGGCACCACAGAGATTTACCTGAAGCAGCAGATTACAGAAGCACATCAGAGGAGCACCACAGACCAAATAAATTAATAAATAAATGAGAGAAATGAGAATGTTCCCTGCCTCCAAGCTAAGAAAGCCCTCACTTCCTACACTTGTGGACTTGTGTAACAATAATAATAATAATAATAATAATAATAATAATAATAATAATAATAGGTATTGTTATATCTTGTTTATTTCTGCTCCGCTCTTTCTTCTGCTCCATCTACACTTTTGGAGGACTTCTGAACCCACTTTCTTTCTCTCACTCCTTCATCTGTAGTGAGTATTTGTTTATTTCAAGTAGAGGTGAACATGAGCACAAAGCCTAAAGTTTCTGTAGCACTGGAGAAAGAATCCCACCTGATGTCATCCTCGTTTGCAAACATGATGACTGCTCGGGCGTTGGGGGTCTCCAGCAACCGCACAATTATCTTGTCAAATTCCCCCGTCCTTGGTTCCCGTGGGATCTTTAGAGACTGAGCGATACATACCCCACCTTAGAGAAAAAAAAGAGCAAAAGAGAATGAGGAATGAGGTTTGATTAAATGGCGAGAAATTACAACTGTGTGAAACGTTTGAAACTGGGTAAAACAAATAGAGCTTAATCTTTCAAATAAATGGTCTATAATTTCAGGGGTACAATTTAAACAATTTATTCCAGTAATTTATATGGAGTCAGGCAGAGGCATATTTCATATTTAATGTACACTATAATATCAAGCCATTCTCCTCTGGCACTGTATTACATCATTAACATCTCACATTGGGATGAATGATGGACTTTCCCCTGTCTCAAAAAAGCAGCTTCTTCGGGAGACAGTACATTTATTGCACCTTTGAGGCCACTTCATGTAATCAGAAAGCCATTCCTTCAGACAAATAGTAATTATCACTAAATTAATGTCCCGATTATGGCTAATTATCAGTCAGTTACGTATGTACCAGCCAGTCTCCTCCTCTCTTATCACATCTCCTTATTCATCTATCTTCACCTTATCCTGTTGAGGGTTGCAGGACCTAATCTGGGAACACTGGGGGTTAGGCGGTAACACAACCTGCATGGGGTGTGAATACATTGCACATCCTTCAGAAATAGCTGATCTTTATTTTGGGATATCTGAATCACTTCACTGATGACAAGTGTACTATGATAATTACTTCTGAACATGAGTTTGAATGCGATTGGTTAGTTCTGTGCAAAATGCAAGCTTGTTATTGTAAGTTTTTTCTTTGTATCCCGCCATTCCCCATCCCCACCAAACATTTCTTTTCGTTTTTCACTTGAATTTTGTTGAATGCTAAATCAGACAATTGGTAGAAAAAGATCAGACATGATTTAACTGTATCCACTATATCCACTGTAAAGTTTTCAATTCATTTCAATTGAGTTATATTTGTATAGAGCTTTTAACAATGCACGTTGTCACAAAGCAGCTTTACAGAAATATTTCATTTCCAGATATACGTTTTGTGTGGTGGATTTTTTCCCAGTGGCTCTATTTAAAAAAGGGTGTGCTAACAAATTCTCAGATCTTTTTGGTGTTCTGTTAGGTCAGTGGGTGATTTTTGATTTCTCTCAGTCAGGTACATTCAAAGGATTCCAAAAGACAGACTGAGAGAGCCTTTTTAATGTCTGTCTGCTGTGTTTTGCCTCTGGTTTGGTTCTTGGCAGCTCTCTTCATCTGTTTTGTTAAATTGAAAATGAAGCTTTGATTTTGTTAAAACATGTGGGAATTAGTAAACCATACCTGTTGTGGTGTTATTATTGCATGTTATTTTCACATTTGTTTTTCTGATTGTACTCTGCTCTTTTTTAATACAGATAAAAAAGGGCAAATACAAAGACTGAATACTGGCTGTATGCAAAGCTCATGCCCTGGTTGCACAGAAAGACATCAGCATTGCAGCATGTTGCAGAGAGGAAACTGAAAGGATTTTGACTTGCAGTAAACGGATCTGTGAGAACAGCCCCACCTGCTGATAACTGATGTAACTCTCATCTGTGTCATGCCAGTTCAGCTATGCCACACTTCACACCAGAAAACATTAGTTCAGCAGTATACAGTCATGCTTGAAAGTTTGTTAACCCTTTTCAACACAAAATATCTCTCTCTCTCTCTCTCTCTCTCTCTCTCTCTCTCTCTCTCTCTCTCTCTCTCTCTCTCACACACACACACACACA
>JANDJT010000092.1:2790265-2803996 GCA_024331685.1 Stegophilus panzeri | reverse complement strand
GTTCCAGCTCAAGCACACCTGCTGCAACTAATGAAGCCCTTGATTAGTTACATCAGGTGTGCTTGAGACAACACCTGTTTTGCATATTTGTGCTGTTCTGAGGGATTCTATTCAGGGTGTTGAAACTGGAGAAATCTGCATTTTCAGTTGAATTTGGGGCAACCACTTGAAGCATTCGTTGTGTTGAACTATTTCAGTTGTTTTTGTTTGATTTGTTCATTGCAAACATCTGAAAGTCTGTAAAATTTGACAATAAAGCTGATTTGCAATGGGGGTGAATAATTTTGATTGCAACTGTAAGTAGCTAATCAGCATGGAAACATGCTGTTCATCAAGTTTATTTGCTATTATGACAATGCAAAACTATTTCATGATTTTCAGTCAAAGAGCTACAAACGTGTGCTGTGTCATTGTGCACCCAGTACGGCAGAATGTAGTCATTTTATTTAATCATAGGTCTAGGATCTTTAGCATATAATCTGACATGAACACACGGTTCCGCATGATCTGTTACAGAATTCTGTCAAGGTTTTTTATTTTAACGGCTGCTGGAATCGCAGAGTGTAACAGTGGCTTAAGTAATGGCTTCCTATGTTACAGCTGAATAATAGTGGACATTCCCCTGACACATAAACAAACATAATGGCAGATAAATGGGTTAGGACTAGGAAGGAAGGCAAACAACCTGATAGGAAATGCAGCATGAACATGAAAAGAGACAAAAGGCAGACTTTAAAAGGAATCAAACGCTGTAGCTCAAGAGTCCTAAATATTCTGTTGAAGCCAGTTCTCAAACAAAGAATTTTCAAAGTCCTATGAAAATAATGAAAATGTGTGTGTGTGTGTGTGTCACATCCCAAGCTAATTGAACCATCCAGGTATATCCTGCTGATAGACAGAGCTCCAGCAGTGATAATTAACCCCACTACAGACCTACACTGTGCAACAGCTGCATTATGCAAACACCAGAACCTCCGGTGAACTTTGAGTCATTCATAGGAACTACAAACACTATTATTGCTAACAAATATGACAACTCTATTAGTGTGTGGGTTTTATATATAATGATGTGTTTATGCATTCTGTCCATTTTCACCATAATAATGTTTACCAATTAGAAGATTTTTTTTTTACTATTATTGACTTTTCATCAAGTAAAATCTCTCCAAACATTATTATTTAAATATTAAAGGTAAAAATGAACAGAATGTTTAAATGAGCTAAACACGTCATTACACCAGTAGAGTTGTCAATGATAACACATTTGCTAGCCAATCGAATGTCTGTATTTTCAGCAAATGACTCAAGGTTCACTCAAAGAGCACTAATCACCATGTGCTTTGGTGTGAGCTCAACTTAGACCAGCTATAGCAGAAAAATTTACGAGGACAGAAGCACAGGTGACACTGTTCGTAAAAGTGCGACTAAAGCCAAATACTCCAAAGAGTCCCAAGCTGTTTACCTGCACAGTTTTCTAATGTGTGGATGACCAACAGAAATCAATGTTTTTACTCCATCCAGTGAGATGCTCCCGATGCAACAAGCATACTGTAAGCTAACCAATGGCCATCAATTCAGAGAACCAGCAGCTTTACTCCGAGGCTCTCCTGGATTTTACCAAGCTCCTGACCCTATCATGGAGAATAAGCTCAGCAATCCTGCAGAAGAACCTCTTTTCTGCTACCTGTACTCACTATGTTATTCAGCAGCTTGTGACCACAGGTGAGTATAGGAATGTAGGTAAATGAAGAGCTTTATCTGAAAACAGCTCCTGCTGCACCACAACAGACTAGTACAGCGACTTTGAAACACCTCTGTTGTGGCCAATAGCATTTCTGAACTAGTTCTAACACGCCTTTTTATATGTAAGTCTTTGTTGCATGATCCTGATGCTCTATTCCATTTTCTGTTACTGTCCCTCTGCTTCTTTATCCATGCATTATAAATGCTTCAGTGAATAACCTCTCCTGGATACCCTACATACTATCTATTTTCAACACATTTTGTGCTTTTAGCTGTTTATGACTGTATATTTTGTCATTTTTAAAATCCCGTTATTCAGTGTCACCCAGAAGAGGATGGGTTCCCATTTGAGTCGGGCTTCTGTCATGTTTTCCTCCTCATGTCAACCCCTTTGCTGCTGTCACCTCTGACTTGCTCATTCAGCTTCTAAATCTACAAACGGACATCTGTAAAATGGCTACAGTTTGGTTTAATAATCTTATATTTGGTTTATTGTAAATTATAATAGTTGATAATAGACACATTTGGCTATATTGAAGGTATTTCCACTTGCTAAGAATGCCTTTATGTGCAGTGTATCAGCTGAATATACAGAGAGAACATGAAGAAGACCTTTAAAGAGTAAAAGATGTCAGACTGCAAATGGGGTTAACAGTTTATTTGATTGTCTACTAATAGACTTGTGAGAACTACAGTACCTAGGTTAAAGAATTGTACTGATTTTACACAATAAAGTGAACAGATTTCAGTACCGAATTTTACAGCAAGACGTAACATTGGCCGTACTGTAATTAAGAACTAGTTACTAGTTAATTAAGAACTTAGTGCTTGTGAGGACAGTATGACAATTGATATAATTGACAGTTTACATAGTTATTAATGCAGTTATTTTTATTATTCGGATCAGACGGGCTAGGCTTTGCGCCACACACACATCAATGTGACTTGGGAGCCAATGACCCTGTCACTGGTTCTCCGGTTGTCCTTCCTTGGACCACTATTGGTAGGTACTAAATACTGCATACCGGGAACACCCCACAAGACCTGCCGTTTTGGAGACGCTCTGACCCAGTCGTCTAGTCATCACAATTTGGCCCTTGTCAAAGTTGCTCAGAAACTTTGAAAACTGCCTGTTCACTTGCTAATATATCCCACCCCATGACAGGTGCCATTGTAATGAGATAATCAATGTTATTCTCTTCACGTGTCAGTGGTTTTAATGTTATGGCTGATTGCTGGATATAAAATGTATAAAGTAGCCATAATTCTAAATCATAGTTCAACTGTGGGAACATTTTTTAGTTGTGAAAAGAGCATTAGACAGCAGTTGCTTCTACACTGAATCCTAAATCTAAATATTGCTCAGAGTCTCCCAAAGTACAGAGAGGTTCTGGTCTAAAACACCTATTTAATCATTTTAAGAGAAATTCTAATGTGTTGACCCAGAAATCTTGCAGATTAGGATTAAGAGCAAAGCTGTAGAGAAAAGATGATTCAATTATATTGGGGAAACACTTCTTTTAAAAAAAAAAAAAAAAAAAAAAAAAAAGCATGTCGAAATGTCCCTAATGATGCTTTTTTTAAAAGGCAACGGGTTGTCACACCAAATATAGACTTTGTATATAGCCTTTATAGTAGATGTAATTTAAGTAGGAAACATTTAATTGCATTATTTTTAAAGGAATCTTTGCTTTACAGCATGTATTTACACATACACAGTACTGTATATCCTATGTGATATCTTAGACAACAGACAAGGCTATTCCCGGCATTTACTGAGCATTAGGATTTTCCAACATTATCAGAATGTCTGAATTTTCTGTGCCTAAATCCTGCTCCCTAAGCATCCTCATACCATCAATAGAGGATGTGTGAATAGTTTGTAATGACTTACAAAGAGGAGATTATTATGTGTCTGGGCACTGATATCCAATCTGAGCCAGTTGTCTGAGCTGAGATGATTGACTTTCACAGATTTGAGTATATAGTTCCTAATGTAGTCCCTTACTTGAAAGTACCCGAAAAAGTCGGTTCTAATCCCACAAGCCATCTGCTGATTGAAGGCACCAACTAATCTAGACCATAAACTCTTGGCCATAGGCAGAAGCAATTACAAGGATTGTGAAATGGCACTTGATTTGTCTCCAAATTCTTTTTATATTATGAATAATAACACAGTGATTTGTGTCCTTTTAACAGAAATATTCCTCCGTTGTCATAAAGGAGGCGCTCTTGCTTTTTCATATTTATATCCTAAATTTGAGGCCTAATAATAAATTTGAACATTTAGAAGAACCAATCTTCCTTAAATATTTAATTGAGTGTTTTTTCCCTATTGTCACGATTTCCCCTTACGCTAAGCGCTGGAGCACGCGCTTCCGGGTTTTCAGTGACATTGACACTGTTTACTTTATACACGTGCATCTGTTATGGTTTATGTCCTGTCTCCGCCCCTGTATCGTCATTGGTTGTTTCCACGAATGTCATCATTAGTCTCAGCTGTCTTGATTACGTTTGTCATTAAAAACCCTCGTGTCTCTCTGTACTTGGCGAAGTGTTACGTGAGTTTTTCGTATACCAGGCGTTTGTTCCTCGTTTCATGTGTTATAGTTTTGATCTTGATCTCATTCTTCGATTCTGGTTTGCCTCGTTTATGCTCGTTTGCCGATCGCCTGACCTATCGCCTGTTTTTGACCACGCTATTGTCTCACATTATGGATTTGTCTGCCTGTCTCTACTCTAATAAAGCTCTTATCTGCATTTGCATCCGTCCTAACGTGACACCTATAAGGTGTGAGTCTTATCCCTATAAAATAGATAGCCCTTTGAATCAACTTATAATGGGATGTTTTGAAAGAATGGCATTGATGGGCAGAAATCAATTCAAAGTTGGCTTTGAATAATGAGAGAGGTTCTTTGGTGACTTCAATTTTTAAGTGAACTGTTTTAAAGCTAATATAACTTGTTTAGATATATTAGGAATGCTAATAGGCATTAATTAACTTTTTGTCCATGGCATAATAAGGTACTAAAAGGCTCATCAAATCTAGGAGTCTGGGTATAGTGGGTTGGACTTTGTTGATGTAAAATAAAATATATTCTGCTTATAATGAGACTTTGTTAAATTTGTGCTGGGAGTTAAACAACCTCTTTGTATCATTTCATCTAAATGCTCAAGGGCTAATGTGAAGAGAAGAGGTTATAAAACATAGCTTTGTCTAGTACATCTAAATAAATTGAAACAAAGAAGTAAAAACTTTTGTTGGTGATGATCCTTACAAGTGGGTTTTGATATAGAAGCTTAATCCAGCTTGTCACCAAATCAGATCTCAGATCTCAGTACTGTATACTCAGCCAGTGCCACTAATCTGTCACAATATCTTTTTGACATTTTTTATTAAAAGGTTTATTGGGGTCTTTTTCACTTGGCAAGGTACAATGAAAGTGTTCAAATACTTTGAGTGTCCTTGTAAACTCGCACCTGTGCGCGTGCATACACACACACACACACACACACATACATACATACATACATCATGCCATGGGAACACATGAAAAATTCCAATAAATCACATAGAAATAGGACATATTGGCAGTTGTATTTTTTTTCCCATTCTGTGCAAAAAAACCCCAAACAAAACAAAACCTTGCATGTTGTCTATGAGACTTTACAGGACTTTACAGTACATGTTCAGGCAACGTGCGCTTCTCCACATCATATACAATTTTCTTACCAAAAAAAAAGTAGAACACCAACATGAAAAGGGTGGAGAAATGGTAAGTGCAGCTGATTGCATATTTAATACTATAAGATAATTTTAGGATCTTGGTGAAAGGAAAATTAAGGAAAACTACTACTTTTGATATTGCTTGTCCACTGAGCTGCTTTTGTCACACAGATCTGGCAACCTTATCATAGCACATAGATCAATAACAAAACATCAGTGTAACAAAGAAACTGAACACATTCTACAAGACTTTTGTGACACTGCCAATTTTATAAACGTTATAGAAACTGCAGTGAACCACAAGACAATACAGTTTCATTTTACACGACTTATTTTGTGCACAGCTATCTTTTTCTTTAACACCAGCAACAAGGAAAATAAAAGGAAATGAAAGGAAAAACCTAAATAAAGGGCTCTTTTTAATTAAATATGCAGTGAAAAATGCATTTCAGGATTCTTTGTATTTTTGTGACCATCAGTGTAGGCGGAAAGAATATGGAGTGGTGCAAATATAAAAAGGTGCACGCTTTTAATTAACAAAAAAAAAAGACAAACAAAATAAACAAGAATCATAAATGGCATGAAACAAGAGCTAGGGAAACATGGCATGAAACACAGACCACAGTCAATAATAAGCTTAGTAACTAAACAGGAAAAACTCAGAACTAATACTAATTAGTGTGAAACAGGAAGGCATGTGACAGAGTCATGTGATTTCGATGGGAAATGAAGTTCATGATAGCCATTTCACAGTCAAAACCAGCAACAATGGGACAGGGGTTGAGTTTGAGTGAATACATGATCATCAGGTGTGGTTAAGTGTGCTGATATCTGATTCGCTCTTATTAGGTTACGTAGGTTAAAGATTTTATACACATTTTTAATAGTAGCAATAACCAGCAGAATTACAGTATGTCCAGAAAATATATTTTCTGTTTTCTTTGTGGTAGTGTAATGAATGTGGGGGATACAAGTGTGCTTTTTTTTTTCTTTAGAATGCCAACAGTCCAAAGTCTTACCAGGGGTTAAATATACAGATATCATACTAATACCGATCGAAAGGCATTAAAGAGAATCACACAGAAGATAAATGAGAAATATAAACAGAATGACACAGAGTTCACAAGCATACAGTTTGTTTTATTTCTGATATTCGTCACTAATAACGTTTGAACCTACTGTGATAGCCAGTATACAATTACATATTTACAACAATACAAAA
This sequence comes from Stegophilus panzeri, assembly GCA_024331685.1. Classification (NCBI taxonomy): domain Eukaryota; kingdom Metazoa; phylum Chordata; class Actinopteri; order Siluriformes; family Trichomycteridae; genus Stegophilus; species Stegophilus panzeri. The sequence goes on along the minus strand of JANDJT010000092.1, from coordinate 2,797,303 downwards.
ACAAAGAATGAAGCACACCAACTGTTCTGCCATTTTAGTGACATTTAACACAGAACTCTAAGGCACCGTTCCCAGAGGAACAAAATACATCTCTTTCTAGACCAGACTTGCATGTGATTCCTCTGAGTGCCTCAAATTTGCTTTATTATTCCCATTAACAATGGATATAGCATTGGTGAAAGAGATAACCAGTTTTTGTATAAACATCAGATTTGTGGTTTTTTAAGTTCAGCCATAGAAAGGATTGCAGGTGACTTTAAAGAACACTTTATTAATGTTAATGTTAAATAACAAAAATTAGGGAAAGGGAAATTTGCCTGTACGAGAACTCACAAGAAGTATCTCTATTACATTGTACATATTACATACCCCCATACCCAAGTATGAAACATTTCACATAGAAATTAAGCAGAATTGAGGCTGTATGTAATGTGGTCACAATATATCATGCTGACTTGCATGTTTGGGGCATTGTAAATTCATTGTCTCATTGTCACGGAGGACACTGGCAGGACAGCATCTCCTTAATTATAATTGGAGACATTGATTATCTCAAAGACAGAATTATTTTGAGGGATAAAATTCTAAACTACACTTACTTAAAGTGATATGTAAGCATACTGTAGCAGATGAAACTAACTGAAACTAATTGAGCTATTCACCCTCTGGACCAGGGGTGTCCAATATTATCCGGAAAGGGCCAGTGTGGGTGCAGGTTTTCATTCCAACCAAGCAGGAGCCACACCTGAATCACACATATACATATTGTGGAAATGTGGTAATAAAATATCATTCTTAATCATGACTGTCTCAACTGAAACAAAAGGTATGTATGACTTCCCATATCTTTTGGTTTTTACCTCTGTAGCTCTTGGTGAAATATTTTTTATTAGAAAGATTATATATATATATGAAATTGTTAATAAGTATACTAATAATACTAATGTATAGATTTAGAGAGGGCAATTAAACAATTAATCTGATGTTTAAAAAGTATTTATGGAGCAACTGATGCTTTTTTCTTCAACTAGTTTCTATAAATGCAGTGTTTCATACCTAATGGAAGCAAGAATCTACAGTGGGCACAGACTCACCCAAACTGGACGGTTGAAGATTAGAACAAGGTCAAAGTTTTTACAATCTTCAAATGCCCAGTTTTCTGCTCATCGTGGTTGTAAAGTGTGATTATTTGAGGTAACGTAACCTTCTGTCAGCTCTAACCACTTTGACCATTCTCCTCTGACATCTCTCATCAACAAGGCGTTTCCATCCACAGACCTGCAGCGGACTGGATGTTTTCTTGTAGCATTCTGTATATACTCTAAAGACTTTTCTACTCTAAAGATTTTTTCATCAAGGTGCTTTTCGTTCTGCAGCTCATATTTTTATTAGAGCAGATGTTGAGACCTATAATTGTTAAGTACCAGTTAATAAAAGGCTAGTTTAAATTATAATTGGTGTATAAAATCCTCCCTATAGCTCAAAGTAAATGGCACAATTTTCCTGATGTTTATACACACACTGCTTACTGAGCTATTCATGCTTTTCACATGTTGCTGTAAATGCAGCATTTAATAACTGTAAGGGACTCTGTCACGTTAAGCACGTAATGAAGGTTAATGACGGATACAAATGCAGATACGAGCTTTATTAGAGAAAGGCAGACAAATCCAAATCGTGAAACAAAAGCGTGGTCAGAAACAGGCCAATGGGTCAGGTGATGTGCAAACGGGCATTAAACAGGCAAGGCAAAGCACGTAACGAGAAAAAAGAGCACAAACTATTCAATAAAACACGAGGAACAAGGTACAAAGGCTTGGTATGGTGAATACACCCACGCAATACTTCGCGCCAAACAATGAGACACAAGGGGTTTAAATACTAAACATAATCAGGGGTGCAATACAAAACAGCTGTGAACAATGATGACACATACGGGAAACAACCATAACAATACAGGGGCAGAGACAGGACATAAACTATAACAAAACACACGTGTCAAAAGAAAACAGTCAATGTCACTGAAAACCCGGACGCACGTGCTCACGCTTGAGCTCGTGCTTTGGGTTTCAGAGCGCGCTGTGTGCTACAGAACTAACGCGAGGGGAAATCGTGACAGACCCCCCCGCCAAAGGTGCTACTCAGGGAGCGACAGAAAACACTCCCTCCCTGGCGGAGCGACGTCCTCAGCTGAGCAGGGAGGATGAACTTGGTTGATCATGTCAGCAGACTCTGGCGTCAGCAGAACTTGAGACAGGAACACAGCTTGAGAGGCCGTCTCATCGCCCTCGGACAGAAACACAGCTTGAGAGGCTGTCTCGTCACCCTCGGACATTGATAAGGCTTGAGAGGCCGTCTTGTAGCCCTCGGACAGAAACACAGTTTGAGAGGCTGTCTCATCGCCCTCGGACAGAAACACGGCTCAAGAGGCCGCCTCATCGCCCTCGGACAGAAACACGGCTTGAGAGGCCGCCTCATCGCCCTCGGACAGAAACACAGCTTGAGAGGCTGTCTCGTCACCCTCGGACATTAGTAAGGCTTGAGAGGCCGTCCTGTAGCCCTCGGACAGGAACACGGCTTGAGAGGCCGTCTTGTCACCCTCGGACAGGAACACAGCTTGAGAGGCCGTCTTGTCACCCTCGGACAGGAACATGGCTTGACAGGCCATCTTGTAGCCCTCGGACAGAAACACGGCTTGAGAGGCCGTCTTGCCGCCCTCAGACAGGAACACGGCTTGAGAGGCCGTCTCATCGCCCTCGGACAGAAACACAGCTTGAGAGGCCATCTTGCCACCCTCGGACAGGAACATGGCTTGAGAGCCCGTCTTGCCGCCCTCGGACAGGAACATGGCTTGAGAGGCCATCTTGTCGCCCTCGGACAGGAACACGGCTTGAGAGGCCGTCTAGTCACCCTCGGACAGAAACACAGATTGAGAGGCCGTCTCGTCGCCTCGGACAGGAACACAGCTTGAGAGACCGTCTTGCCACCTTGGACAGGAACACAGCTTGAGAGACCGTCTTGCCGCCCTTGGACAGGAACACGGCTTGAGAGGCCGTCTCGTCGCCCTCGGACAGGAACACGGCTTGAGAGGCCGTCTTGTCGCCCTCGGACAGGAACATGGCTTGAGAGGCCGTCTTGTCGCCCTCGGACAGGAACACGGCTTGAGAGGCCGTCTCGTTGCCCTCTGACAGGAACACAGCTTGAGAGGCCGTCTTCTCGCCCTTCGACAGGAACACGGCTTGAGAGGCCGTCTCGTTGCCCTCTGACAGGAACACAGCTTGAGAGGCCGTCTTCTCGCCCTCGGACAGGAACAAGGCTCGAGAGGCCGTCTCGTCGCCCTCGGACAGGAACACAGCTTGAGAGGCCGTCTCATCGCCCTGCGACAGGAACACGGCTTGAGAGGCCGTCTCGTCGCCCTCGGACAGGAACACGGCTTGAGAGGCCGCCTCGTCGCCCTCGGACAGGAACACAGCTTTAGAGGCCGTCTTCTCACCCTCGGACAGAAACACGGCTTGAGAGGCCGCCTCGTCACCCTCTGACAGGAACACAGCTTTAGAAGCCGTCTTCTCGCCCTCGGACAGAAACACGGGTTGAGAGGCCGTCTCATCACCCTCAGGCAGAAACGCGGGTTGAGAGCGTGCTGCAGCGCTAGCACGAGGGGAAATCGTGACTAGGTCAAACCTTTTTCAGTTAAAATGAACTTTTATTCCTATTAGAAAAGTGCTGAAAATTATAAGTGGTAATGATAATGGTGATTTACATTTGTAGCTCATTTTGTAGGACATTTATTTCAGAACAGACAAAGAAACATATAATTTAAGAAGTGTAATTTAAGTTAATTTAAAGTACCAATTTAATAATTAAAGTGGTGTGTAATAGTTTATATCACTCAAATCACTATCATAAAGAGATGTCTAGTAACTGTGTCGCTGTCGACTGCCCTAGACTCTTTTTAATATCACAGAACTTTAGACACGTAAGGGGCAGAAAATTGTCAATTGTCTAATTGAAACTGTCATACCAGTGCATGTGAATTAATTCTGATGGTGATTTTACCTCTTCAGCTCATGTAAGTGCATTTGTAATCGCACTATTACATTAATAATCACTTATTAATGTCAGGAAGTTAAAGTGGTGTCCTGCATTTCCAATAGCTCAAAGTCAATCGCATATTGAATCTAATTCTTCTAAAACAAGCAGGCATGTAACTATTTACTAGACCCACTTCTGTAAATGTATTTTTATCATGGCACAAGGGGAAAAAGTGAGAATATGGAATAAAAATACCAAAAGCGTCTGCATTAAGGACATCTCTTGTGGGTGTAATTTAACCTTTACAGGTGAAAGTGAATTTAGAAGCCTGTATTCAAACAAGAAGTCTGCCCAGTCTATTCAGTTGATGAACGCTGTGTCATTGTGTTCATAACATCCAGCGTGGAACTGCCTGATAACCCTGCACCCACTGAGCAGAGTGACGTGCTGTACTGCAATTATACCGCAAATCCTTTGATGGCCGCTGCTGCATGACGGGAATGATCTGCCTCATTGAGGGGGAAATGACCGGCTGCCTGATGACATTTGGAAGGCTAATTGTTCCTTCAAATCCCTGTTTTTGCGCTGTGGTCAAGCTTTGGAACATGCCAAATTATTTTCATCTATTTTTCCAGTCTATACTTTGATGATTATGGTTTATTTATATTCATAATGTTATTTGTTAGTTATTTATAATGACATTGCATGCAGTGTTTGTGTGCAGTTTACTTTTTAACTAACCCCTGAGACAGACTGTCATCTGAACATTGCCACGGATTGTGGATATTCTCAGAGAATAGCTTCTTTTGATCAGTGGCAGGGCTCGTTGTTTGAAGTTCTGCATTTCCTCTGGCATAAAATATAGCCACTGTCTATACGGATGTATGATAAGGAAGTCATTTAATTTAACTCCAGAGAGAAGATGTCTTTGGAGAAGGTGGAGTTTATAAACTGATGCTTCTGTGATTGTTCTCAGTTTAAAATAATATATATATATTTTTAGAAAACCAAACCAAGCTTGAAAACAAGATGAAATTTTTTGGGTTCTTTTGTGGTTTTGTTTTTAGTGAACTACCATCAAGTTAGGCAGCTCCTTGACCGTATGTTTACTATAACCACCATTTTCTCACTCTCCATAATACTGTCACCTTTCATTTAGACCAAGAGCCCAAAAATACAGTATATTCTCGTTCTGTATGTTTTAAAATTACAGAAGAATTGGTTGAGAGTTGAGGTGAGAGGAATGAGACTAGGATTGATTTGACACAGTGGTGCTAACACTTTATATTTGTTTTTATCGAGTTAGATTATAAGTTATAAGGTGACTTATAGTGTAGTGTAGTGAAGAGTGTATTGAGTCTGCAGTTCTTAGAATATGATATTAGCAAGGCAAATCATCACCCTCACGTTATCCCCACTATACAGTGATCTAGGTCTAGGTGATTTTTCAAAGTTTTCTTGCATCATTGTATAATCTTTTTCAGATTTTTTAAAACACAATGGTCTTACATTAGCCCTATTCAGACTGGAGTAGTTTATCAGGAATATGTCTCTAATAAGCATTCAGACAGCAATAAAATTACCAGAGGAGGAGTAAATTTCAAGTGGTTCATATTCCAGTTGTTTCTACAAACCCAGATGATGGCAATGATACAAACTGGCAATGATTCAACTAGCCATTATTTATAGAAAAAGTTGACGATATTGGCATATACAAATATAAAGTAGTGCCTTATACCTGTAGCTGGCATTATAAAGACTTCTATAATCAGCCTACTGGATCTCGCTGTTCGTAATAATTTTATTTTCTATTTTCCTCCTAAAAATGCTTTTGCATGTAATGTGTGTAGTCAAGGTTTTAGCGCCCAGACCAAGTATATGCATCTTCTAATGCATCCATTTTTTGTTTCAGGAATATCTGGGGGAGGGTCACTGGTATGCATGCTACAAGACTAAATACGGCAATTAGCTTCAATCAGTCCAACAAGAGGTGACATCTGCATAGAAAATCAAGAATGTGTTTCCAGATGGCTCTAAAATGATCAGAAGACTGCTGGTGAAAATCAGTAGGTAACTCAGCCTGTAAGTTTCTCAGAGGAGGACAGAGAACACACAGTGGTTAATCCAGACAAAAATACAATCACAGAGTAGCTCCTGTGAAATAGGAAATTACCCCTGGACCCCTAGTAAAGTTAATCACATTTAAATAGGGCTATTGTATTAAATCTAATCTTGGAAATCTGGTATTATATTTATTCATGCTGCTTCAAATGTTTCATGCAGAAAAACTGAGCGGTGAGTTGAGAGGATAACGATGTGGAAAGCCTTGATGTAAATAACTATAGTTATTTTCAGTATTACTAACATCTACATCACTTATCACTGATGAAATTATGCTTTCCCTTTCACAGCTTTTGATTAAATGTTGCGACTATATAATGCTATAGCATTATACAGCTCGACCTCATCCTCACAAGTAACTGCACCACACAAAATCTTCTTATTACTCCTCTCCACACCTCTGACCATTTCTTTATTTCTTTCTCCCCTCACCCCCCTCACTGTCTCCACCTTCCATCTCCTTTCGTCGCAATCTTGGCTCCCTTTCCCTCTCTCCCCCTCACACTTCTCCTCCATTTGTTACACCCTCACTTCCCTCTGATAGCCACCTCTCCTCACTGGACTTAAACACCGCAACTGACATGCTATGTTTCACTCTAACATTCGCCCCCTAACCTCCAGACCCGCTCGCACATCAACCCTAGCCCTTGGCTCTCAGAAGCTCTGCATAACAACCGGGCCAAACTAAGAGCAGCTGAAAGGAAATGGCGTAAATCTAACAATCCGACTGACCTAACCAATTACCAAACACTTCTCCAATAGCATCTCCATTGCTAAACCCATATACTACCAGGAGAAGATTACCAGCTCTCCCAACACCCGCACTCTCTTCAAAACCTTTTCTTCTCTTCTCTGTCCCCCTCCTCCCCCTTCCCCTACCTCTCT
>JANDJT010000092.1:2778119-2789008 GCA_024331685.1 Stegophilus panzeri | reverse complement strand
CCCTTTCAAGAACCTTCAAACTAACTGTTCCTCAGTGGTGGAATGAACTTCCAACCTCAATCCGGACCGCAGAATCTATCACCATCTTCAAAAAACAGCTAAAGACCCACCTCTTCCATGAACACCTTACTAACCCATAAAATGCCAACCCCACATTTTCCTAAAAAAAATAATAATAATAAAATAAAATAAAAAACTTACTCTGGCTCTTACACCTCGACTCTGCGCACTTTGCTTCTCTAGAACTCAATCAAACGATCTTGAGACTAGCACTACTTGTATTGTTCTCTGCTTGATATATCGCTTTGCTTGTATTTTCTCATTTGTCGTTTTGGATAAAAGCGTCCGCTAAATGAATAAATGTAAATATAAATGTAAGAAGTTTCCAAAATCCTTATTATCAGCTGATAAGTCTAGAGGACAACACAAACAGCATAAATAACTCTGATTTTTGTAGAGTACAACTATAAGATCACACCGATATCCCCAACATCATTATGCACTTCAGCAGTGAAAGTCTTGCAGATACCCCAGATAAACCTTACCTTACCCAGATACCTTAACTGCCTTGCGATGATTTTTTTTCTTAAACCCCTTGCTCATTGACATGGCTCACAGAAGACAACTGAAACTCTGGGTTGATTTTAGTTTTAAAAAACTCACCTCGGTTTTTATTCTGGTTTATTTGCCTAATGCCTTTGTGATGAGAGACAAGTGGCTTCTCTTGTAAACAGAAGAAGATGGATTCAGTAATTACTTCTCCAAAGGATTTCCTGTTAATTGCATGTATATACAGTATGTTCCTTCACTGTGCTTATATTTCTTTACAAAAGGCTACATACACTGTATGTGAGAGGCTGAATAAATAGTGAATGTTATCCAGTGTTGATTAAACTGGTTGGAGTTTAACCCTTGCATCTTACTGCAGCATACAGCTTGGTTGCCCATGGTGATTTAAATGCAGAACAGGAACTGGGTGCGTTCAGCAGCACAACGTGAGGATTTTTCATGGCTCTGTGGATTATGAAGAGAGGAACAATATTGCTGTTTATGTGCAATTAAACACATACGAGAAGATAAGACCAGATAAGAAAACAGATATTCCTTTTGGTCTCTCAGCCCTTAACAGAGAGGGACACACACACACACACACACACACACAGTAGCCTTTATGTTGTCTTTCACACACATTGTATGCAGTACTGAGAAGCCATTCTTACAGCAGGATGGAGCAATTACAATATTCATTCTTTAAATGTTTGTGTGTGTAAATAATAATAATAATAATAATATAGAAACAATAAAGAAATAGACCAAACAAACTTAAGTAACCAAATTGAGCAGTTGTTTGAGTTGTATTTTGTGAGAGATAGCATTCCTTTTATTCAACAGCGATTTGTCAATGATTAAGATTTTTTTGTTTAGTAATGCTTGACACACGTCACATTTTAACAGTTCATAGTTACATTTAATGTTATGGAACATCTGTGGGACTTGAGTTGGTACGTTCAGGTTTATCAGTAAGGTAAAGAGAGAGAAAAAAGGGAACCTGGTGAGGGAACGACTGTTTATATCTGCTATAACGTAAGTGAGAACAGGAACTAACTCCCATGTTAGGAAACATACTTGACTGTTACAATCCTCTGACACTGGAGACTCCTTCCAAACATTCTGGAGGAAGTAGTAGGGTTGAGAGAACGCTGGCGCATTTTGGCTGCTGCATCTTAATCTGGTTGTTTTCACTTGTTTTTGCTTAATTGATTTTATTTAATTTTTTTAACATTAATACATGAATTATTTTGTTTGATATTGGCCTTCTGTGATCTCCGGTCCTACTGTGTGGGGTTTGCGCATCTACGACTTGCCATCGTGGGCTCGGTGCTCTTGGTTCCGTGTGACTGGGGCTTGACGCTGCCTTGTGGCCTGGATGTGTTCTCCATGTTGCTGTGTGTCTGGATCTCGCCTTATGTCTTGGATTTCTTGGATCTTGGACCTTACTGGCCATTACCATGTGGATTTGTTTGTTATCTGTTGTCATCTTCATTTTAACTCTGACTGGGCTTTGTGGAGGGCAGGTCCTTGAACATTTGGATTTTGCCATGATAAGGTACTCTTTCTCTGAACTCTTTTCTTTGGAACATCATCTACCTCCCGACACCCGTGTTCGAAGAACTTTACAATCATTTCAGCTTTTGCGTCGGCCGAAATATCTTCACAGAGGATCACAGCGGAACTTTTATACTACTGAAGCCAGCATAAAAGATTTATGTTCTCATTCCACATGTTCAGACACTCATAATAGTATTCATCATGGTGTTTTCCTGTAAACTTATGTTACCCGAAAGTGACTGCTAAGCATTCTGAGAGAATGAGACTCGAATCTGTCAGACTCGCGCATCTTAATGTTTGCTCTCTGAACAAAAAGACAGCATTACTCTATGATATCCTTCTGGATAAAAAAAATTGATGTATTGTGTATTTGTGAAACGTGGCATCAGCATAATGATTTTTTAAATCTTAATATGAGTACTCCTCCAGGCTACACATATATTGATATGCCATGAACAACTGGTAAAGAAGGTGGCCTTGCTGTTATCTATCGAGCTGATGTATCTGTCACTCAAATCACTGTTCCTTGTGTATCGTCATTTGAGTGCATTGCTTTCAAAATGAATGGTGCTGGTGCCTCCCCTGTTCTTGTTTTGTTTATCTATCGTCCTCCAAAACCTAATCCTGTTTTTTTCCGAACTCACAGAACTACTTGCATCTGTTAGCTCTATCTGTCCTGCAATGATTGGGTTAACATTCGTCTCGATAACACTAATTGTAAATATACAGTGAATTTTATGGAGATATTAGATTGTTTTAATCTGATCCAACACGTTATTTTTCCTACTCATAACAAAGGTCATATACTTGATCTGGTGTGTTCTGTTGGTGTTGGTATTGATCAGCTTGAGAGCAATGAAATAAGTATTAGTGATCATAAGCTTCTTACTTTTAATTTACTTGTTCTGGCACCAAGATTTTCTCAAAAGAGGGTTAATAGTTTTAGAAATGTCAAGAATATTCATTTTGACCACTTTTCATGTTTGATCTCAGAGCATACAACAATTAATACCGTTGACCATTATAATTAAATTTCATCATATACTTTAGATGTGCTTACCCCTAGGAGAGAACCTGTTGTTTCATTCATAAAAGCATCTCCCTGGTATACAACTGAGCTCAGGGCTCTTAAAGTTATAAATAGGCAGCTTGAACGTCATAACAAAAAACTGTCCATAAGCTCATGTATGATGAACACTTAATTAAGTACAGTGAAGCCCTTAAAGTGGCAAGAACAAAATATTACTCTCAAATTATTAGTGATGGTGCCACCAATCCCAAGATGGTCAAGACTATTAACAAAATTCTTAAACTTATTAACTTACCTATTTGTTCTTCTGTACAGCAGTGTTTGTCAATTTCTTTGTGGAAAAGATTGAGAACATTTATATGTCTATCAGCTCTGTCCCTTTGTCTGTAACTCCTGAGATTCATTCATCTAATTTTCTTTTAACTGGTTTTTCAAATTTTTCAACAGTTACTATTGATTACATTTCGAAATTAGTGATGTATTCTTGACCCTATTCCAACATGTGTTCTCAAGGGGTGTCTGTCATCAAACATTCCCCTCACTTTGAATATTGTGAACACCTCCCTTATCACTGGTATTGTTCCCCATGCCCTAAAGGTTGCAGCTATCACACCAGTCCTTAAAAAGCCTGGGTGTGAAATGTCTGACCTATCAAATTACAGGCCTATTTCAAATCTTCCTTTCTTGGACAGGTTCTGGAACGTGTCATTGTGGCACAACTATATTCTCATTTGTCCCTTAACAAGCTTTTAGAACCTTTCCAATCTGTGTTTAGACCAGGACACAGTACCGACGCTGCTTTGGTTCAGGTTGACTCTGGCTGACTCTCGGCTGACTCTGGAGCCCTTACTATCGTGGTGTTGTTAGATCTGAGTGCAGCTTTTGGGTCACTCTATCATGCTTGACAGACCTGTCCAATATCTGATTTGTTGTTTCCCAGGACAACAAACTGGGAACGATCAGTAAGGTAAGATCTAAACCATTCAAGCAAAGTACCAGAGATACCAAGCCAACTCTCCAGTCTGTCATGGTGTTCCTCAGGGGTCTGTCCTGGGTCCTATTTAACATTTTTAACTTTTTAACATTTATATGCTTCCATTAGGGCAAATTATAAAGAAATATGGTTTAGGTTCCAAGACAATATGCTGATGATACCCAAATTTACATTAGCTTGAAGTCTGATACAACGGGCTCTTCAACAACTCTCTCTGAGTGTTTGCAGGATATCAAATTATGGATGAACCACAATTTTTTTCAATTGAACTGTTCCAAGACAGAGATTCTTCTTGTTGGCACACTAGCAGCTACTCACAAAGGTAGAAATTTTAACTTGACCTTGGATAACAGTTTGGTATTGCCATCTTCTCAAGCTCTTAACCTTGGTGTTATTTTTGATGCTCATTTCAATTCAATTAAATTTTATTTGTATTGCGCTTTTAACAATGGACTTTGTCTCAAAGCAGCTTTACAGAAACATATAAACACGGGATACAGATTTTAAATGTGTGAATTTATCCCTACTGAGCAAGCCGGTGGCGAGCAAAACCCCCTAAGATGACACTTGACAGTGGATGCACATATAAAGAGTACCTTTAAATCTGCATTCTGTCACCTCAGAAATATTGCCAGGATTAGGCTTTTCCTCTCATTACATGATGCTGAAAATCTTATTCCTGCATTTATTACTTCAAGGATTGATTATTGTAATGCGCTTTTTATTGACTTACCCGCAAAATATATTAAACGACTACAGTACATCCATAATTCAGCAGCACGTATTCTCACCTTTACTCCTTCACTTCAGCACATTACTGGCATGCTTTGTAATTTGCATTGGCTTCTGGTATTGATCTGGTATTGATTTTAAAACTCTCACTCTAACATATTGTAACACCTCAGTCCTCCCTCCACCAGAGGAAGCCATCACCTGAATTTTAGTGGCATTTCCTGTTTGTAGCTTTATAAGCCATGTACTTCATGCAACACATTGCGAAGTATTGCTAGTATTATCTGCCTTCCCAATCCGTTTTTTTCTTGTGTACGGACCTTCTGCCTGTTTACTGGAGATTTCCCTTTTGTCTCTCATTTGGATTGGTTTGCTATTCATTCTGCCTCTCTGGGTTTGAAACCTTGCCTGGACTTTGATTATGACTACTTTGATTATGATATTAAGCAGTTTTAAGAAAATGTTTTAAGAAAATTAAAATAGGTCTGGGGCTGGCTGCCCCATTATTTAAAATACTGATTAATTATATCTAGCTTTTTTAAATAGGGTGTAGAGTCAGTTATTGTTTGTTTTATATTTATTGCCTTGCTGTATTGTATTATGCCTGTATTTTAGTATTTGATATCTATTTCCTGTTTTTGTATCACTTTGGGTATGAGAAAAGCACATTAAATGTATTGTTTTTAAATAAATAAAATGTATTATTATTAGTAGTAGTATTATTATAAATATTAAATAAACAGAAAAAATCAACACCCATCCATTTTCTATACTACTTATCCTACTGGGTCATGGGGAACCTGGAGCCTATCCCAGGGAGCATGGGGCACAAGTCAGGGTGCCAATCCATTCCAGGATGCACATTCACACACTATGGACACTTTGAACACGCTAATCAGCCTACCATGTAAGACTTTTGACTGGGGGAGGAAACCCCCTGCAGCACAGGGTAACATGCAAACTCTGCACACAGGGCCACGGCGGGAATCGAACCCCCAACTCTGAAGGTGTGAGGCAAACGTGGCAAACACTAAGCCATCGTGTGCCCAACACAGCAGCAATTAGTATTATAATCCATTTATTATTAGGCTTAGACTACGTGACGTGTCCACTGTAAAAAATCCATGTGAATCTGTGCTGTTATAAGGATGATAACGTATTAGAACGAGTTATCATTAGTATAAACCTATCATTCATTTTATAGTCGTAAATGCTGTGGAAACATAATCTACACCTTCTGATTTGAGAATTTAACCACACTGTGGTTATTATTGCACATTGTGGTTATTACTGTATTGTATTGTATGATCATTCGAGCGGGACATCATAGCTCTCACCACATGAACGCAGCTTAAAATGCCAGCACCCCCCACTGTAAAACACCTTCCTGCATCCCTGTGAAACTCTTATACATCTGGGCTACATAATAAATATATACTTAAACAGTCTCATCATCACTAATCATTATTTTAAACAGCCTTTTTATCATGATGTGGTGCAGTATTCTAGCAGCCAGCCCCAGACCTCCAGCAGCCATATAGGAGAAATGGCCAATTTTCATCAAGAGTTTGTTTCAGAACAGTATTACACTAAGCAGTTGAACAAACTTAGATGATTTGTATGCTTCTTACATCAGCATTTCCTCCCTCGCATTTTTCACAATGTCCTTGGTGACCTGAGAATTGGAAAGAATCGCAGGTCGCTCTGTTCCCACCTGAATGCCTCCATTCTCTTATTCAGTGTTGAAGCAGCTGACAGCTAAACATCTCACCTTCCCTCCCAGCACTGCTGCCTAACATGGGAAAGACAAGGTGCGATGAACACTGAGCACCTCTGGCTGTTCATATACACTCTACCTTATTACTGTTCAAATACACAGTATACTGTATATTATTATTATTATTATTATTATTATTATTATTATTATTATCATTATTATTATTATTATTGTTGTTGTTGTTGTTGTTTTGTCTTGACAGAGCCAACATACTGTTCTCCATGATCACACAATTATAGATACTATACAGAAAAAGTGTGCTTGTTCGTTTAGGAAATTTTTTTTATGGAATTACGGTTCCCCGTGGCAACACAACAAATGGTGTTTTTCACTGGTTTTCTGCTTCAAATGTTTCCTGCTTTCGCATGATTTGAGCCTTTTTTTATCCAAGACATTTAAAACTGCATTGCTCCACCTTCTAAAACCCTATCAATCAGCTAGACTATGATAGCAACCAAATAACACACAGCTGAGATTCCTTAGCAACCACCTAGCAACACCCTAGCAACCACATGGGACCCCATAGTAGTAGCAACTCCCTAGCAACCCACTGGGATAGCATAGCAACCATTTAGCAACTCCATAGCAACCACCTGGAATATCACAACCACCACCTAGCAACACCCTAGCAACCACATGGGACCACATAGCAGTAGCAGCACCCTAGCAACCAACTGGGATGGCATAGCAACCACCTAGCAACAACACACTTAAATGCTTTAACATTTTAAAATCAATGACAACAAAACACTGTAATATTGTTTAACTCTTCAAGCATGCTGAGTGAGCTCTGTCAAGCCAACATCAAAGTTCAGTAATTGACACAAAGGAATCATTTTGGACAGTTTTTTTATGCATGTTCACATGAACTCAGCCCCGTCTTTTCTGTGATTGTGCTACTACACAATACGCATATCCATGTGAGTATACATATATAAAATGTTAACAAGCAACAGAAGACTCATTAATGACATCCACGGTCATAAACATGGCTGTGGGAACTCAGGCTTCAGCGTCCTCATGTAATCAGGCCTTTGGGAGAGCAACATGTGCAGCATGTGTGGAATATTAAGAGATCGTCTCATCAATGTACAGTAAAGCAAAGCCCCTGTTTGCCTACACTATAACTGTTTTGCTAGGCTAGCAAAAAAAGTTTGATCATTTTCTTTTTGTTTTCAGCTACTATTGCATTCCTAACAGGATAATTATAGACCCCTGAGTGAGACATCAATCTGAGATCAGTCGGAGTTACAGTTACAAAGCAGTCTATAGTGATTTTGAAGAGCAGAGCAAGAATTTAGTCTCTAAAAAGTTGCATTGTGTCTTGCTCATTGACATGGCTCACAGAAGACAACTGAAACTCTGGTTAAATTTAGTTTTAAAAAACTCACCTCGGTTTTTATTCTGGTTTATTTGCCTAATGCCTTTGTGATGAGAGACAAGTGGCTTCTCTTGTAAACAGAAGAAGATGGATTCAGTAATTACTTCTCCAAAGGATTTCCTGTTAATTGCATGTATATACAGTATGTTCCTTCACTGTGCTTATATTTCTTTACAAAAGGCTACATACACTGTATGTGAGAGGCTGAATAAATAGTGAATGTTATCCAGTGTTGATTAAACTGGTTGGAGTTTAACCCTTGAACTGCATCTTACTGCAGCATACAGCTTGGTTGCCCATGGTGATTTAAATGCAGAAGAGGAACTGGGTGCGTTCAGCAGCACAACGTGAGGATTTTGGGTGCCAGAATCAGAAAAGTGTTCATAAAAACCTTTTTTTAACCAGATACTGTTAAATCTGACACTTCTCCAAGCCGACAGAAGACAGGTGTGGTTACAGGCAAGTAAGAAGGATAATGGGTCTGAGAAGTCCTGTATGTAGTTCATTATCATATCAGTGAGGTTGTCTTGCTAACTAAGAATTTAACAGGCTTAGCTCGCTAGTTAACTGATGCCTAATTTATATTGCTTTAACAAAGGTAGCTCACCAAAAATTATATCAAGAAACTAGCTAGCTAATGCTAAATAGCTAGGTCAGTTACTAGAGAGTTGACTATAATGGACACTTTATTGTATAGTGTTTAGCTTAAAGTTAACTAGCTTAACTTTGTTCAGGGAACAAATGAGTTTATGGCCTCTGTTTGGGCAGCACCTCGGTTTTCAGTGCCATGTCATCCTCGATGCTGAAATCTTAACAGTGTGTCTTGAATGTGTCCACAACCAAAAAGTTGTAATCATCACAAGACTTTCAATTTCTCTCTAGTATAAACACTCTGAGGTTGTATGAGAGTATATGTATGTAATATGTGTGTGTATATGAACGGTCTTTGCAATCTCCATTTTTAAAAGCGCTATACAAATAAAACTGGATTGAATTGAATGGAATTTAGACACTGACAGGAAACAGGCCATAAAAATCTTCTAGAGTTGCATCATTTGTGTTAGTTTAGCCAAATAGCACTCCCTGTCTTTTAGTACTAATCCCTAATAATAAGCGGAGAACATTTTAGTTAATGTCAATTCGATTCCTAAATAGAATTTCTGATCGATTTATCAGTCAGATAACCACTTACTTTCTTCTTTTTCTGTTTACAAATACTATAGGGTTTTATTGATTCTCTGTCAATTCCCTGCATATTTTATAACATTTACAAGCAGGCCTTTTCACATTTTTAGCAATATCTCCCCTTAAAAATGTTTGTTTCTTGATCTCAAAAACATTTGGTCTCACTCACTCAAACACACAAGTTCAGTCGCCGTCCAGAAGCATTCCACTAGCATCAGAGCCCCTGACTTTACCAGGAGAATGAAGGTCAGTGTACTTAGGCCACATAGCTTTCTGAACAGGACAGGCATGCATCAGCTGTCCAGATAACAGGATTTAATTATCTATCTGAAAGCCTTCAATTCCTTGGGAGGTAGGCAACGTTTCTTGCATATCAATGCGGATGGAGGCTTCATTGGTCACTACAATAATGAGAATGGAAATAAATGCATGTGAAATTCTAATGCAGTTTAACGTTTCCATTTGTTGCAGGCTTGATGAGAATTAGGACATTACACGGAACTACATGGATCTGTGTAACACATCTGTTATAACACTGACCTTAATTGCGCCAATTTTACACTGGAAAATTGTCATCTTAGCAAGTGGAACTATCATGAATATCATCATATTTATCTAATGTCTTCTAGTATATGATTACACTAAACCAAATATAAAATCATTACACCTAGTTCCAGACATTTTTACTACTTTCACACTAGCTTTAAAAATCGTGTTCAGATAATTTTGCGTCATTCTAGAAATCCTGTATTTGGTTTGTTGTAATCTTATAACAGGAAATACTAAATCAATTTGACTTAAAATCTTTTGCTTTCCAGCTTCTCTCCAACTCCCACTTTAACTAACATCTCTCTAAACTCTCAATAACAATGCTCTTCAGTGCAGAATTTCTTCAGCAGGAAAAGTGGGATATTTATATTGTGTCTCTCACTCAAGATCTTCAGTCAGGACTGTCAAAGCTTCTTCGAATATAATTGAGGTATTGCACTATTATCAGCTTTAGATTGTGTGTAAGAGAAAACAATTCTCTTTAATGTTAGCTTTATGCTGTTTCTTCACCACTCTCTCCACACCCTTACAATGCTTCCTTCTTTCACTGATGAATTTCAGTTCAACCTCGTGGGCTCAGAATGTGAAAGAGTGTCTCACAGAGCTTTTTTATCCCCCTGACTTTCACTCACTTCATAAGCTTCTCTTCTTTTTCCATCTTATTTACACTTCCATTTTAATATCACCCCTTCCTCCTTCATTCTGCTCTTTCTGCTTTTTTATAACCCACTACTATGCCTTCAGTTTATGATCATCAACATCAACATCATCATCATCATCATCATCATCTCTTTCATTCTCTCTCGCTTCTCTATCTCTGTATCTCAGACACATTTTTTCCTTTTCTCTGCATGGTGTCAGTTTATGCCACTGATAACCAAATCAATGTGTTTCCTCCGAGGCCTATTGGAAAGCATCTCTCAATCCCTTCTCTTTCCCTGTCTCCATTAGCCCGTCCATTTTAGGGGATTTTATTGCTCACCTCTCAGATCTTCTTTTTTTAGCATTGAGCCCTAGAGCTACACAATCTCTCTCTCTCTCTCTCTCTCTCTCTCTCTCTCTCTCTCTCTCTCTCTCTCTCTCTCTCGCTCCCTCTCTCTCCCACCCACCCACCCACACACACACACCACCC
>JANDJT010000092.1:2762698-2774611 GCA_024331685.1 Stegophilus panzeri | reverse complement strand
AAGGTTTCTTCCTCATATCATCTCAGGGAGTTTTTCCTCACCACCGTCACCACCGGCTCGCTCAATAGGGATAAATTTACACACTTAAAATCTGTATGCCGTGTTTATATGTTTCTGAAAAGCTGCTTTGAGACAATGTCCAGTGTTAAAAGCACTATACAAATAAAATTGAATTGAATTGAAATTAATGCAACATTCAGAATGTTCTTTCCCCAGTCCTGTTCACTGCAAAAAATGCCATAATGCAAGTGACTTAAAGTGATGGGGACCGGAAGTGACTGGTTTGAGGTGGGAAACATAGAAAGAGGAGGCTAGGCAACTGTAGCATGGTAATTCCAACTTGTAGGTAATGTTGTTTCACGCAGATTTCTTGATTGATTGGGCCGCATGCTCTAGATGTTTGTGGGTTTGGCGTTCCACGGAAACAGGGGTGGCTGGTACCCCAGGATGCGTTGGAAAGGAGTGAGTTTGTTGATGGAGCAATTTACTGAGTTTTTCCAAGGGTGGAATGGTGCCCAGCCCTCTTGATTGTCAGCACAGAAAGCCCATAGGAAATCTTCTCATTCTCCCTATGTGTATGGAGAAGCAGCTGGTGGTGGGACTGGTGTAGCTGGGGTGGTGACACAGAGCTGTGCTAGCTGCTCAATCAGCATGTTGATCTGCTGCTGTTGTTCTCCTATGAAGCCCTGTGGTGCTAGTGCTTGGTCCCACTCATCGCTTCCTGCTGCATCCATTAAGAGTTGAAGCATTCCATCAGGAAACAGTTGAGGACGCAAGTGCAGGTACTCAGTGGTTTTATTCATTGTGGCAAACAGGACAAAGGTGTAAACCAAAAACGTACTCAAAAAACAGGCAAGCATCAGGCGATGTGCAAACAACATAAACAAGAACATCAATAAAAAGAACTAGATCAAACCAGGTAAGCAAACAGCAAATCAATTCCGGCGTCGACATGACCTGAATTTTCTTGTTCGAAATTATCTGCCAGTAGAACAAGACTATTTCAATATTTAAGCAATTTTATAATAGGAAATACTAGAGCAACTTGACTATATTAAAGATATTTTTATTTGCTAAGATGTCATTTTTGCAGTGTGGCCAATGATGAGTCATTTACTAAGTACTGTCATTAGTGGGGACTCAAGGTTGTTAGTCTTGTTTGATGATAAACAAACCATGCACTGGAATTAGCATCTCCACAGCATGTCAGCCATAAGGCAGATGCACATCCACCAGCTTTGGGTTGATCATTGGCTTTGTGTACCTGATAGCTCTGTGCACTATTACAGTGCAAAACTATAACAGGCTTGACAGAGTGCTTCACATCAGCTCAGAAACGCTGTAACATTTTTCTCCACAGTAATGATTTTCATTTTTAACCAAGGAAATCCAATGACAAATGTTATAATAACAGCCAACTCAACTTTTACCATCTTAATAAAAAGCAAGCACAATATCATACTAGTAGCATGTAATGAACACAAACAATGTGGATTATTCGGCTAAGCTTATGCCATGTGGTTTGTGTATGGCACAGGGCACATGAACTCTAAGATGCTTGTTTTTTCCTCAGTAAAAATGTTGCTTATTTGGCCTGTTTGCATACATTTTCTTTACCTCAGGTTTTGGTCTTTCACAGAGCTCTTCCATATTGCTGCACATATAGTGGAGCAGGCACTCTTCTACCCCAGAGCACTTACTGTTATATATAGTTATAGGCTTTTTGAAAACTGTGTTTGCGTAATGCATTATGTGTCAGCACCGAGGGGGGAAACAACCTAGTACAATAAGTACTTTGTATAGCTTTGGTCAACATTATTAATGTGACATTTTTTGGCTTTTATTCCTACCACAAATCAGTCCCTGATCTTTAAACACTGCAAAATTACTGCCAGCTTGTGCACAGCAAAAACCAATGAGTCCACCATCTCAAACCTTCCCCAAAGTCAATGCTAAGGCAGAAAAAATGCATTTACAGCAGGTGTGCATTCCACTTATCTTTCATTAATGCCTGATGCAAAGCAGCATCTTTCAAATATATGACATCTTATCAATCTATCCAAAGTGTGTTAACCATCACAAAAGATTATTCAAATGACCCTGAAATATTTTGAAGCTAAAATATTCTTTCTATTTTTCCCATACTCCTAAATGAAAGGCTGTTTACATTTCTATAATGTTGTACAGTAAAAAGTAAGGAAAAACAGAAGAACATGTATTTGCTAAGAACATCCAAAAAACAAACCGTAGAGTACTGTAAAGGCTCCATTTATTCTGCTGCTTCATGAAGATTAGATGCTCTCTCGTTCCCACTACTTTCTCACTACTTTGCTTAGTCTACTACGCTATAATAGCTGCTAATGTATGAGTTAGAAAGAGGCCACATTGTGGGCTATGCCCAGTGTCTACAAGAGTAAATAATGACACAGCTCATTTGCATTTACTGACACCCACAAACATTACATTACATTCTTTTATGTATGGATTTGTGTTGTGTCGCTTTCTTTATATTACATATTATTTAATTATTAAAAACTATAAAATAACAACTTTTTTTCCGAAAATGTAGTTATTCAATCAGCCAATGGTGTATCGTGCAGCAGTGCAATGCATAAATTGCATAATGTCATGCAGATACAGGTCAAAAGCTTCAGTTGATGTTCACATCAAACGTCAGAATGGGGAAAAAGTTTGATCTCTGAGATTTTGATCCGCTCAAACCAATCTGGCCATTTTCCTCTGACCTCTCTTATCACCAATGAGTTTCTGCCCACAGAACTGTTCATACTTATTTATCGTGAGAACCTTAAAATCACCCCGGTCATCAACATAACCCTGGCCATCCAACTTAATGGACCCACTCCTATCATTGTTTATGATTATGATTTATAGCCTTCCCAAGCCCTCTACTATATTTCTTACTGAACTCATGTTTAACAAGTCTGTTTTAATATTCATGTTGATACTCTGACTAGAACATTGTATAGGGATTTTAAACCTTAATCAGTTTGTTAAGTTCTCAATACACAATAAAGGTCACACCATAGATTTAGTTTGCTGTCCTGGTGTCTTGCCTTCACATTTCATCTCTACTAGTGAATTTTCTGCCTTTTTGGAATTTTTCAGCTCAAAAATCACTAACATCCATTTGGCCTCTTCTACATCTGTGACGAGCTCTTCCCCCTCATTGAATACCCTCGAACTGTTGCCCTCCAGCACTCTCTCTGCCTTCAAACCTTCACCAGTCGAGGATATCATGGCACTCATTATCAAGTCCAAGTTGTCTACTTGCTCACCGGATCCCCTTCCTACTAGCCTGGTTAAAGCCTGCATAACCTCAACAGCATGTGTAACCTCAATAACCTCAATAGCATGTTAGTGGTTAGCACGTTTGCCTCAAACCTCCGAGACTGGGTTCGCTGTGTGTGTAGGATAAGCATTAATGGAAAATTAATGGATGGTTCTCATCCTACCTCAAAAACAGAAAACAGTTTGTCCAGATCAAGAATGTCAGAGCCTGATTAGTCAGGGTATCCTGCAGGTATCAGTGTTGGGACCACTCATTTTTATCATCTACCTTTGTCCCCTTTGGACATATTCTACACCATAATGGATTTGCATTTTTCATGCATTTTCACTGTTATACTGATGACGCTCAGCTTTATATCTCCATAAAACCACCCCTGTCCTCACTACCTGTCTTCAGTACATCAGATCTTGGATGGCAAATAACTTCTTAAAACTCAATGGCAATAAAAGAGGGTCCACACTTTTCAAAACTCCCCCTTTCACTATTACCATTGACGACAGCATGATTCACATTTCCTCCCAAACAAAAAGCCTTGGTGACAAATTTGACAGTTTACCCTCTTTCGGTCCTTACATCAATTACGTCTCATGCACTGCCTTGTTCCCCCTACTCAATACTGCTAGTACCCTTCCCTCTCATATCACAGCACTCAAGTTCTTATTCATGATCTGGTAACATCCTGTATTGACTACTGTAGCGCCATCCTTTTTGGCATATTTGATAAACTTCTCCACCTGCTCCAAATCATTCAAAGCTTACATGCAAGAATTCTTACTTGCACTAAGTCCACTGACTGTATCACACCCTCCCGTATTCAGCTCCACTGGCTTCCTGACCAACAACAAGTGCACTATAAAATTCTACTGCTCACATTCAAAGCCTTTCATAATCTGGCTCCTTCCTACCTCTCCGATCTTCTTTATCCTTATACCATCCTGTCCTCTACAATTCTCAGCACTATGGATGCCAGCACTTTCAGTTGCTCTGCACCCAAACTCTGGAATTCACTCCCACAGTGTATCTGTCAGCTGGACTCATTTCACAGTTCAAATCTCAGATTAAAATACATCTGTTTAAATGAGATAATGCATTATAATTATTTAATTTATATTATGTTGTGTCTAATGTGTCTAGTATAATATGCATATTATACATATTATAATGATATCTTGTGTCCATTTTATTTTGTGTATCTATTTTAACTATGCTGCTCTTATTGTATGTTGTTTTCTCTTGTGCTACTGTAAGGTGTCAGTGTTATGAAAGGCAGCAACAAATAAACTGTATTATTATTATTATTATTATTATTATTAAGTGCAGTAATCTGTCCAATCATTTGGGCGGCTGTGGATCAGGTGGTGGAGCGGGTCGTCCACTAATCGTAGGGTTGGAGGTTCGATTCCCGGCCCACGTGACTCCACATGCCGAAGTGTCCTTGGGCGAGACACTGAACCCCGAGTTGCTCCTGATGGCAAGTTAGTGCCTTGCACAGCAGCTCTGCTACCGTGTGTGTGTGTGTGTGTGTGTGTGTGTGTGTGTGTGTGTGTGTGTGTGTGTGAGAATGAGACACAGTGTAAAGCACTTTGTAGAACCGCTACACAGCAAAATCGCCAGTGTTGATTTCACACCCAGAGTGTTGAATTTACACCCTACAGTGTTTATATAAGTCCATTGGACTCAAATGAACACTCTGGGTGTTAATTCAACAAAAGGGATTTTACTGTGTAAGGTTAAAGAAGCGCTATATAAGTATAAGTGCAGACCATTTACCATTTAATGCATGCAAATTTTATATGATTTGAAGTTGATCAAGTCAAAGTTGACTTAGTTACTCTTCTTATACGTAAATTGACAGTTTGATTGTTGATAAGGCCAGTTTCTCAGATTCACTCACACTTTACTTGGCTGCTAAGTGTGGTACATGGCTAACTGTGTGTGGTGTGAACCAGCTTTTCTCTGCTGATCATGAGACTTTTTCTCAATAAATACATAATACATCTTTGGGGCTTTTTTCTGCTTCAGATTAGCTGTGGTTGGTTTGCCTTTCTATTACAGCTGGATTATGGCGGATATTTACAGTACAGTACAACTCCGTAGCCTTCACTCCCACAATTGCCTGGACATTTGTTTTGGTCAGTCACTCAGTCTCAGCCATTTCCTTAGTTTTATTCATTGCTCCCCTGCACACTGTCCTAATATACATCATTGTTGCATTGCGCTGATACTCCATTTATCACCTCCAGTAGGTGTAATTTCTAAGGCATTATGTATCTCGCTGTCATTTCTAACTGATCCAAGTCATTGTGTTGAGTATCTTACCTGTAGTCAAACTTTTTGGAGCATTTTGGAGAGATTTCTAGGTGCTCTATTTCCTAATTATGGTGTCATGATTAGCCTTGATCAAATCCGTATGTTATCTCATGAAGTTGAGAAATTGGCTAATAGGCATCATATCCAACACATTGCAATCACAGCGGATGATGAATTTGCAGAATTGGGACACTTTAGATTATATCTTAGCACAACATGGAGGTACCTGTGCAGTGGTTTGTCCTGAGTGCTGTACGTATGTGTCCGACCCTACTCTAAATTCGACGCAATACTTTAATGACCTAGGTGAGTTATGTGATCATGTTAACGCTATCGATCAAGATAACAAAGATGTGCCTGGCTAGCCTGCTGTTGGCGACATGGCCGGGAAATTCTACTGGGTTTCCTGATTTTCTTTGTCACCCTCCTGTTAATTTATGCCTTGTTTCTCTGTTGCTGCTTGTGTGTCTCTAAGAGCATGACCCAGGTCCAAGAAGCAGAAGCCACAATTTTCCTAACTCCGGTTGATAGGCCTAATGCCTACATTTAATCTGATCTTACGTTTAATCTAACATGCTTGGTACATGGGTGCAACTCATCCTTCTTTTAGGATATGTAGATGGATCACCTGGCCAGTGGTTATACTATGTAGAATAGTATAAAAGGGTTAAGCTTGCTTTAATGGATGATTTCAGGGTCATCCAAAGGAGGGATTGTGAAATATTGTTCCTTATTTCCCATGATTATGATTCAATCATCTAAGATCAGTTCAATGTGATTTTTGCTTACTCATGGTCTCATGATGTTTTTGGGTTTCTGTCCTTGTTGATGTTTTTGTCAAGGTGTTTTTTGTCTTATGTTTTTCTCTCATGTTTTACTTTTATGTTTTTCCTTAATTAGCCTTGGGTGTGTTGCTTGCATAAAAGCATAAAAGCATAAAAGCTAACTGTATCCAACTTACATTTAGACTAAGAAATGCCCAGGCTGGCTTTGCGTGCATAATAAACCATCTCTTTGACTATAACCTGCCTCTTGGTCTCCTGATTCTTCAAGCATCTTACTTCTGGTGAAGCTGAAGCATTTTGATCATCCAGAAAGGATTTTATCAGACTCATCTTCACTGTTTGGACCAAAAGACAGGTTGATCAGAATAATCTGAAACTAGCCACTGAATTAACTGTGGGACTCTACTATCCTGGCAATAAACCGATTCACATATACTTCTTAACCATTGGTTTCTCATTGATAAAACACCTCTATTCAATGCATGTTTAAATATTCCAGAAAAAAACTTCATGTTCTTTCTCGCTGAGACATAACGCCAACCTGTTGATAAACATCTTAAAGAGCTCACACCACTAGCTACCAAGGGCCAAGTTAAGATGAACTTCTGAGACTTTCATCATATAAATTTGGAAAAGTGTTGGCTACACCCCTATGTCTTTACTCAAACATCTGAATTTGACACTACACAATGTCACACAATCATGGTCACACATTAGACTTTTATATATTCATTATTTGCTCTGTAGTTAAAGTTTTCAGCTACTGGTTGGTTGAAAGGTCGTGAGATCATATCCTGCAGTGACAAAACCCTTCATCCTTAACTAAGCTCAGTTGCATCTTGTTTCAATTCTCCTTATAAAAGCATCAACCAAATCAGTAAATGTAGGTGTTCTCCTGTGTTACACATGTACTGTTTCTGATTCTGTCGTTGGTGGATCTGATCACAAACACATAGAAGATCTGAAAAACACATTTTCAGCTTTTACATTCCCAAAACAACTGTGGGACCATAACAGGCACTTACAAAGCTGAGTCTTTACTGCATCATAATTATGTGAGCAAAATGTGAAGAACACCTCACAGTCTATGGAATACTGCTAGCTATTCATCACTTTCCGCTGGAACTTAATAGTTCCTGCAAAGTTACAGTATGGTTCAGATATTGCAACAAAGGATGAATGGAGTTACGCAGTGTAGGATCAAACCAGGCAGCAGAGATGATAACAAGAGAAGGTAAGACATTCCATTTACTCAAACCATAATTCAAAGAAGCTGTCAGGACTGGTGCCAACAATTCTGGGGTGGACGGACAAACCCACCATTACAAAACACTAGCGGCCTTTGTCAGAGTGGCCACCTGGCCAAATGTTGCAGTACAACCATAACTCAACCCCCCAGAATGCCACAAGTGGGTTGAGGAACGAGCCCTTCTCTTGGACTCACCAAAACCAGACGGCTTACCCAACAGATAAAACCCAAGGTGTTTCACCCACAAAGTGATAACTGCAGGAAGAAAAGCTGGGAGGAGCCCCCCCTTCCCTTGTTGAATCAGCACATTCCACAATCAGGACACTCCACAGAGACAGTGACTGTAAATCTCTGAATATATCTTTAAATCCACTGCAATCACCGATTTTTCTGCCATGCTTCCATCCATTTCCTTCATGTCCATAACCATTAGGTTACCAATAATTGTTTCATTTATTTAGCATATATTAGTATAGTAGTACTAGTGTGAGTATTGTGTTATTAATATAGTATTAGTGCTATTAATATTGTACTTAACATATGTCGTGTGTGGTATGTATGTGTTTGTGGAATAAATTTCTGATAGATGAAAGTAAGGAAATTCAGATAGGATGTCATTATATGTACATGTTAATATTTTGGACAAAGTTTAATCCACACATCATGAAAAAGTGTGGAACTACCAATCTACAGAGACAATAGACTGATTAAACATCATGGGCGGAGCATATGGCTTACACCCTGCCCTATGACAATTTCTGGTTGGTTGGAACCCTTAGAGGGCGGGACTAGCCAGAAAGAGTTAAAATCCAACTCTTCTGTTCGCTCCCGTACGGGTTCTCTCTGCTCTCTTGGCTCGCTAAAATCAACTCATCTCACCTCATCTGACGCAGGAGTCTTCAATCAACATCTGCCCAAAGACCCAGCCTAGAGCTCCCCAGCTTTTCAAAACTCCTGCCACCAGCTCTCCAAACATCCCTCATACTAGATGCCGTTCCACGTGGGAATCCCCTTAACACTATGTAACGAGGAAACCCCCCCTCAACAGGCAAACAATACCCCAGACTCTAGCTAAGCTTGGTGCATATAATATTAAGTTTGAAGCTCTTCTAAAGCAGTGAAATCAGATTGATAAAATTGGTGGTTGTTCAGGTCATGGTCTGTGAAATAACATCCTTTGTTATAAACTCGGAACTTCATTCACTCTGTTAAACCATTTTCACCTCTGCTTGGGTGTGTGTGTGTGTGTGTATGTGTGTGTGTTTATGTGTTAGATTAGTTTCTGTGTCGTAGAATAGTAAAATAAAGTCTTGTCTGTTTTTAAAAACACGTGTCTTATTTGTTTACAAGGGCCACTGCCTTGAATTACCAATCCTGCTACATGCTCTTCAAATAATGTAAAAATTTTAAGAAATGGTTTGTTTCAGATCCGATTGTGACCAACCTTCCAAAAAAGTCACAAATCCAAAAGTGAGAACACCTGTCTCAAGCTACTTACCTATTACTCAGAGTTAATCAGGGAGCGGTTGTGTTGTCTTGTGGCAGTCCTATGGCAAATTTACAAGCAGGTAATTCAACTAATGTGAAAAACCTACAGAAGAGTGGAAGATGATGTGTTTGCAAAGAGACAAATATCTTACAGTGCTATCCAATATGGTTCTTAACCACAGCAGAGCCAAAAGCTTTGGGCCAGGATGCATTGGCAGATGATTGGCCAGAACTGCAGCTACTAGTATGTAACCAGGGTGTTGATTGATAGCCCCATTCTGGACCTTGATCAGCCTGTTAACGTTATTGATGGGATCTCTAGACCTGCAGTCTCAGACCAACAAGTCACTGTGGCACAGCAAACCGCAAACCATAAAAATTCTAAGTTAAATATACTGGAAGGTTCACAAAGGACCACCCCTTAGTATGCATATTGAACAATGTTCTGGAGTTTTTCACAGAAAAACAGGCAAAAGTCATTAATGACTTTTTTCTTACTCCCCTTTTTTGTCTTAGCCCATCTAATGATCCCTGTGCAGAAAGCATATGCACAACAATCCACTTGAGTTACAGGCAGGTTCGCAGATTCAGGGTCAGACACCTGATCCCTGTCAGACAGCTCACAATCCATAGTCCAGACCGAGTTAGGTTCAGAAACCTGATCTGGCCCAGGAGAGCCTGATGGCACCTCATGTTCAGGCAGGGACTGAAGCAAATTTAAGGGAGCTACCTGTTATATTTAACCTTAAATGGTTCCTTTTTTGATAGTTAAACACTCTGGTGTAGGGTTCTACATAGAACATATAAGGGGGGGCAACTGATCTTCTAAGGGTTTAGGTTTGAAGCAGATCAGTTGATGATCTGATATGCGACACATAGTTCATCAAATTGATCCATAAGGAGGAGGAAAAACATTAGTAAGCTAGCAGATGGATGATGCAGTGACATCCTAGATATTAGTGGACCTAAAACCACATGCTCTGAGAGCCTAGCTTCATGAGGAAGTATGGCGTGTAAGCCACGCTGGCATGTATGCTTGTATTATATGGAAAAGCCACCTACCTATCTCACTGACCTCTTAATGACCTCTCACTGACCACACACTAACCTCTAAAAGAGAACAAAATGGCTGGCAGCTGATTTATTGGTGCTCTGTTAAACCTTTTAAATATAAAATCAGATATGGGATTATACAGTGGATATTTAGAAAGTTTACACACCCCTGTTAAAATTGCAGGTTTTTGTGATGTAAAAAATTAAACCACAATAAATCATATCAGATCTTTTTTTTTTCTACATTTAATGTAAAATACTGTAGCAACCAACAAAATTAAAGTGAAAAAAAAAGTTTTTAGGAAAGAAATACAATAACCTGTATTTTAATACTTTCTGGACTATGAACTGGGTAATGTGCTCTAAGATCAGTGCAAAGGACTGAATTATCTCGGACAGTGCCACATAATCACACTAAGCAACATGAAGCAGTGACTATATTTATGTCCATAATACACATTATACTATACATTACATTAAATTTACACAATATATTTCTTTTCCTCTCTTTCAGTTAAGACGTACGTTTCTTTAGATAGACCCATTACATTGGCACGCTGCATTAAATTGCTATAGGCTGTACCATGCTGTGCAGAAGACTGTGCATACTACCATTTTTAACTACCATTGTGAGCACCAGACGATTTTATAACATTTCATAAGGCAATGTCATCGAATGGTTAATTTCACACTTCAGCAGGAAACACAGAAGATAATCTTTACTTAAGTAGAAGTATTCATCTGATTTTTGATATTATGGTTGCTATCATGTACCTGACTACCATTATAAGCTAAAAAATAGGGTGCTGTAATCTATTCATTGGTGATTAATACAGCTCACCTTACATGAATGACTGGAGGCTAATGGTCAGCATTCAAAGTAAAACCAAATTATTTACTCAAGAATGCAGTGTCTGACCTTTTTCCCTCTTGTTTTTGCTTCTTTTGATTGCTTTAGAATGTTATAGTTGGCCCAGATGTTAACTGGTGCAAGTCTCTGTTTTACTGCGCACTTCAGAACTGCTTGGCTCTACAGTGGAAAACAGGCTAGTCTCTCTATGAGCTCATGCTCCAAAATGTGCTCATTAGAAAGGGCATTCACCTGTCCTAAAACAGCAAAAAACAGTTTTTTACTGCACAGAGTGCTTAACAGTTCTTCTGTAATAAAGGCATAAGCCAGAAATATGCGTACTTATCTGGCTGTCTGAGGAATTACATAAAGAAAAAAACTTCCTCAAAACTAGTTTGTATAGTTTGTACATCTGTGAGACCCATAGACATAGACTGAACCCTGTACTACCCACATCCATGTATGGAGGCTGTTTCTTCATGGTCCTCCTATGCCTTTTTAATTTGAAAATAACCATACAAAAAAATCATTTTATGAGGAATCAAAATATCCATATATGAACAAAGAAGGCTGTGAAAAATTGTCTTTATTAATTTAACCTTTTGATCTTTTGTTAAAAAAAATTCACTAAAATACTCTGCTCTCATGGATATCATACAATTGCAAACACAACACAGGTTTAGCCAAAGAAAAACATTGTTAAATATAGGTGTGCAACAATTATTGGCACCCCTATGAATTCATATGAGAAATACATATTTGAAGTATATTCCCATTGATATTTTACAATTTTTAGTACACCTGGGTGACTAGGAACAGGAAATTGTTAAACCATGACTTCCTGTTTCACAGGGGTATAAATATGAGG
>JANDJT010000092.1:2701651-2731836 GCA_024331685.1 Stegophilus panzeri | reverse complement strand
TTTCTGTTCCTCAAACTTCTGTGAAACTTCTTCAGTTTATGTCTCAGTTGTTGCATGTTTTTATGTTAATACAAATATTTACACATTAAGAAATTGCTGGAAATAAAAGCAGTTGAATGTGAGAGGACATTTCTTTTTTTCCTGAGTATATTTATTTATATATTTGTTTATTCTTTTATTTACTTTTCATTTTAGCAGTGCCAACCTAGTGTGGAGCATGGCAGCCCCTCTGGCCAGTCCAGTATTATTATTATTATTATTATTATTATTATTATTATTATTATATTGTTGGTATTATTATTATTATTATTATTATTAATATATAACATTGTTAACATTGTTAATTTTTTTCCATTTACAAAACTCGTTTCTATGCATAACATTGGGATTCTTCAGTTCATTATTAGATAATTACATTGAATTTGTAATGTTAGCATACTTCATAAAATGTAGCCTAATGTTATGTTACTTATGACTTTTGTAGCTTGCTAGATGACAAAGAAATGTTGCTTAGCTGTGGGCTTTTTATATCCAATGGAGATCCTACACAGATACAGCCACATTATCTGTCTATTTTTGTGGATGTGGATTAGTATTTTGGCCCACCTTAATCTTAATAAAGTCATAGGGTCTAACCTGGCTACCGCATTGTAAAAGATCTTTCTACGTCCCTGTTGTGTACGACTTGTTCTTCAGTAAGCTAGAGAAAAGGGTCATGGGGGCCTGAGTCTTGATTTTACAAGCGAACAGCAGATAAACTATTCCCATCTTTTTAAGAATGTTTTGTCTTGTATAAATAATTCGGTGCTGTGGTGTGGTGTGATTGGTTGCTAAAGGCAAGCTCCAGGAAGTGCGATGACCAACAATCTTTCCTTCCAATCTTTCCATTTCTCAATGTAATGGGTTTTTTTTTGTTTTGTTTTGTTTTGGGGGGGGCGGTTGCCACTAGGGATTTCTGTAGACCACTGGTGATGCCCATGGGTTTAACAAAGCTGCTGTGTCCAAATCCTTGCATTTAGTACTGCTAAATCATACACATGCCTATGCTTGCCAGTCACTTTATTAGGAACACCTGTACACCTGCTCATTCAAGCAACTATCCAATCAGTCAATCATGCGGCAGCAGTGGAAAATGCAGTTACATCAGTTAATTTTCACATCAAACATCAGAATGGGGAAAAATGTCATCTCACTGACTTTGACCATGGTATAGTTCATGGTTTTTGAGTATTTCAGAAACTGCTGATTTCCTGCTGAAAGATTTTCATGAAAAACATTCTCTAGAGTTTACACAGAATGGTGCAAATGGTGCAGAACGGTGAAACAAAAAACATCTAGTTAGCAGCAATTCTGATGAGAAAGATTAAAGGAGACCGGAATGGCCAGAATTAATACCAGTTAATGATGAGTGGGATGAGTGACCAATACTCTTTCCCCCACTGTGCACTGCAAGAGCCAGACTACACCATCACAACATACAAAGGCCCTATAGTATACTGGACAGAGAGAAAGCTGTTTCCATACAGAACAGGAACAAGATGAGAAGATTTCTAAACTGTAATGTGAGAAGAAATGGAAAGGGAAAAGAGGGACAAGAAGACAGAAAATAAAATAAGATGGCAAGAATATATTGCCTGGCCGTCCTAAAACTTCCCAAAGTCAAAACATCTACAGTATTAATCTACAAAATGTCAGAGAATAAACAGTGAGTTTCAGCCCAGTAAGTCCAATCACAGATAAGTCCTGTCTACAAGCAAAAAATAAAAAAATAAATAATGTTCCAGAGTGTTCCACCCATGAATCACACATTGTTTACCACTTGCTCTTCCTGCAGTAACCCAACAGTAAGTCATTTTCAGCCAGACACCAGATTTCACACCCACCTGGCTACCAGTTAAAAAAGCATAGTGATAGCCATTCCCTGCTACTGTGTAATCATAAACTCCACAATATTAGAAGAGCACAAATTTCTTAACCTGGCATTGGTCATTTCTAGTCAGGCCTGCTACAACACCATACTGGCTGCTCTTCATGAACTACTGCTTATCTACAAAGCATCAAGCATTATGCTGCTGATGTCCTGTACAACTTCTCACGTGACTACTTTACTGAAACTACTGCATAGGATATTTGATTCACTCCCTGTTGAAGCAAGGATCAAATACAAAACTCTTGTCCTTGCTTTCAGGCCTTGAAAGGCTCAGCATGACAGTTCCTCTAAACCAAGGTTCTGAACTACACCCCAGAGAGATTAGATCCTTGCCTTCAGCGTGCATGGGATGTTCTTGGTTTTAGATCTAAGCATGCTCACAGGGTAAAATCTTGTTGTTTAAGTGCTTATGCCTCTGAACTAGTTAATACCGGATATGTTATTTTGCGTAGACTTATTTTTTCATTCAAATTTCAACTCCCAGAGCATCTCCCTCCTTGAAGTTGTGTGGTAAATCACTAAGTAAGAAAGGGTCTATCATTGTAGCCAGCTGCTATAATCTAAATGATAAACCAGATAAATGAGAATGAAATATAAATAAACATATATCATGCAGTGGTTGCTGCAGGATTCAGTCAAACTGCCCACAACCGCAGTGATTCATGTTCACACACACACACTCAAAGACAAAGTCACCTATATTATCATTCTGCATGTTGCACAACTCGCTCACATAACCGGATTACTGAGGTCATTCTGGTATGTTTTGATATGTTCTGGTATATAAACTTGCCTGTAAATTACAGACTGATCTGACGTATTCACAAAGGTCAGTGTTTAGAATTGGTATCTTAAGTTCAAAAGAAATGTGAAGAAGGCAAATATGCAAATAACTATGTAGCCTAATATAATGAGAATACATTCAGGGTTTTTGTCACGAATCAGTGTAGTAATTGTGATCTCTGGAAATCAGTTTCAATTTAGCAGTATGGCTTCTATTCATATTTTCTGGCCACCGTCCTATAACATGACACTTGATGCAGCAGATCCTAATAATAATTGTTAAACAACGCTCACCAACAAAAACTCCAGTAAGCAGGTAGTAACTTATTATGTAACAACAGCAAAAAAGCATGGAAGGAAGGAATGATAAATGCTGTATCTACTGTAGGAGATGGAGACTGTTCATTGTACACTGTTTTGGATCAGAAATGACTGAGCTATTTGTGTTAATGCCACTATATTGTACAATTAAATATGAAGCCCTTATATACTCTCAGTGATGGTGTGTTAATAAAGAGAAACAGGTTATCCAAGGAGAAATAATTATTCTCATTATTTCCAAATATTTTATCCTCAGTGCCCGTCCCACTGTGCACTTCTTGACAGCCACCCGGTTCCTTGCCACTAGGGATTTCTGTAGACCACTGGTGATGCCCATGGGTTTAACAAAGCTGCTGTGTCCAAATCCATGCATTTAGTACTACCAAATCATACACATACCTATACTTCCCAGTCACTTTATTAGGAACACCTGTACACCTGCTCATTCAAGCAACTAACCAATCAGTCAATCATGCAGCAGCAGTGGAATGCATAAAATGCAGTTACATCAGTTAATTTTCACATCAAACATCAGAATGGGGAAAAATGTCATCTCACTGACTTTGACCATGGCATAGTTCATGGTTTTTGAGTATTTCAGAAACTGCTGATTTCCTGCTGAAAGATTTTCATGCAAAACATTCTCTAGAGTTTACACAGAATGGTGCAAATGGTGCAGAATGGTGAAACAAAAAACATCTAGTTAGCAGCAAAGAAAGGGTAGAGGAGACTGGCCAGACTGAAACCTGACAGGAAGGCTATTGTAACTAAAAAAAAATCATTCTTTACAACCATGACATGCAGAAAAGCATCTCAGAATGCACAACAAATTGATCCTCGAGGCAGATTGACTGCAGAAGACCACCTTGGCTACGGTGGCACAGGTTCACAGAAACTATTCCACTCTAAGAAATGATTCATGGGGTTTGTGATTAAAGCTTAAACTAAAGAACATTTTCAGCATAAAAAATTAAGTTTGTTAGATATACTTGTATTAGTGAGTTGATAACTCATTTTAGAAGTCTGTCAAAATGAAAATAAAGAATACTGTCTTAATTTAATTACATATGTATTTTCAATAAACAGTTTTGCAGTAAATGCAGGCTGCAAAAGCCACCAGCTAGTTAATTTAAGCACATTACTTAACGCATGATAATATACTAATGTGTGTGCACGCCATTTTTATCTGCTGTGCTGATCCTTAAGTTTGTACAATTAACCCATCTTGTAAACCTTGAGCGTTTTTTAAAATTTGACTTTACAACATTTGAGGGTTTTTTTTTTTCATATAACAGTCTGCTGCATAATGTTTGATAGCTGGGCAGCTGGCACATTTCTTTAAGTTTACAATCAGTAAAATGGGTCTGTAATCACATGTTTGAAACATGTTCATTGCTTTCTTTCTCCGTAATTTTACTTTTTTTTTTGTCAGTAGTCAAAAAAAATTTGGAAAGATTCATTAGTCAGTAACATTTAAGACTACAATATTAATACAATGTAAAATTTGTTTAAAATCTTTTATTTCACAAGGTTTCACTGTCAGATCATAAGTTTAAAATGTCTGAATTTTTCTTGCATCGTAGTTTGCATTTTAAAAAAAGCACAAGATAAAAGCCCATTTCTGTGCCTTTTTTGCAAGCTGATTTTCTCTTGTTTTTCAGCTTCGATATTAAAAATGCAGCATCATAGGCAACATAAGTTCTATATTATTGTATGTTATAGATTACTGTAAGACTGATGCTGGACCAGCTGTAAGCACAATGTCACGTAATGGAGGGTTGAGACGGATGCAATTGCAGTAAAGAGCTTTATTATGAGAGATATAGGAAGACAAATCCAAATCGTGAAACACAAGCGTGGTCAAAACAGGCAAAGGGTCAGACAAACAGGCATCAAACCATGAGAAACTGGAAGCAAGATCAAAAACCATGAATCAAAATACAAGGAACAAAATACAAAGGCTTGGTACAGTGGTAATACTCACATAATACTTCACACTGAACATAGACACACAAGGGATTTAAATAACAAACATAATCAGGGTTGAAACACAAAACAGCTGAGAACAATGATGGCACGTAAGGGAAACAACCAATGGCAATACAGGGGTGGAGAAAGGACATAAACCGTAACAAAACACACATGTCAAAAGTAAACAAAGTCAATGTCATATGTGAACCTGCAGCACATGCTCACGCTTCGGAGAGCGCTGTGTGCTCCAGCGCTTAGCTGGAGAAGTCGTGACACACTAAAGCTCTGAATCACCTAAAATTTAAGTTCAAGTAATACTTGTAAAACTTTGATTAGTTTTTGAAAATTAATTGGATCTGTAAAATTTGCAAATTTGAAACGGCAAGAAAAAATGATTTCTTAAAGCATTATAGACTTAGACATGGCCATGGTGGAGAGTATCTCCCTTGTCGTTACTGGGGGTGTTATTGCTCATTTAAAACATGGGACAGCCTGTGAACCCATCTGTCAAGAAGCAATTTGACCCATGCAACAGTGACACACACAGAACTCCTGTCTTTTAAATGTCCATGCTGCTGTTTAAACACTATCTCCACAGAAAGAGAATACTTTGGTCGTCATTTAAAAAAAATGTCAAGTGTCTTTTGTGTTTTTGAAAATTGTTCTTTCAAAACAAACATTCATGAACATTTGCCTCTCATAGGAGCCAGAAACACACTCCTCAGTCACTAAATGACTTCAAGCCTGAGCTTTTGAAGAGGTATGTCAATCCTTTAATGGCAGGGGATGACCCTGTTGTTGAGGACGATAGTCAGAGAGCAGCGAGTGAAGATCCAGAAGATGAAGAAATTAGAGAATTTAATTGAACTTAATTGAGAAAAATATATCCCACCTGCTGCTGAAATTGCAAAGCACATTTAATGTACCACAAATGTGTATGAATGAGTTAGTGGAAGACCTATTTTAAAATATATTTTACAGTCATGCGTAAAGAAGTGTAATTGTGAGGTTGATGATTTAATAATCTCAGAGATGATGACAAACCTATGTGAGTGCAACGCAATTACATTAGCTCTAAGGAGTAATGGCCCTCTTTCCACCTCCTAAAAAAGAAGAGAATATTTCAAGGAGCATTTTTCCATGGTGGAACCCATAGAGTATTTGTTCAGTGCCAGGGAGCAGAGTTTCCAATATGTACCTATTTTGAAGTCTTACATGAGGTTTTGAAGGAAAAAGAGATCCAGGATTTGCTCACACACAGCTTGTGAAGCAGACAGCAGTTCGGAAACTCAAGTTTTACAGTACAAGTCATTTCATGATAGCAAAAATTTTAAAAACAATAACTTGCTATCAGAAAAGAATCCAGCCATTTCTCTTATTCTGTATGTGGATGATTTTGAAGAGTGTAATCCACTTGGCACGTCAAGAAAAAAAACCACAAAATTACTGCCATGTATTAGGTTTTAGCTAATGTGCCACCTTTGCTCAGATCCTCGCTGACATCAATCTACCTAGCCATTCTCTGTGAGGCTGATGATATAAAACAGTTTGGCTATAGTGTTGTGTTAGAACCACTGCTAAAAGATCTTGCTGAAATATAAGAGGAAGGACTTTACATTCCTTTGTTAGGCATACGACTCCAAGGTACTGTGTATTGTGTTGTTGCAGATAACCTTGGTGCCCACAGTATCTGTGGAGAGCTTCTCAAGTACACGTCTGCAGGTTCTATCTTGGAGAAAGATCCCAGTTTCAAGTAAGTGAAGTTAGAACAGGGGCATTTTGTCCAAAGATAATACAAGAGGCAGCATGTTCAGGCAGCACAGAGAGATGAAAGTGAGTCTCATTGTTATGGAGTAAAGAGACAATTCCCACTGACTGAAAAACAAACATTTTCATGTTATATCTGGCTACTGGATCTGCTATATGATCTCTTTGAAGGTATTGTACCTTTAGAGTTAGCACTGTGCCTAAATGCTTTAATTTAAGGTAAATATTTCACACTCAATGAACTAAATTAATTAATTAAAGAGTTCCCATACAAATGGTCAGATAAACCAGATGCACCACAACCAGTTCCACTGAATTTTGCTGCAAGAAAAATTGTTGGTGGAAATGCCCATGAAAATTGGGCTTTGTTTCACTTCCTTCCCCTGATAGTTGGAGAAAGAATACCAGTGAGTGAACCAACATGGCTAGTCCTTCTGAACCTTAAGGATATAATTGAATTCGTCCTTTCTTCTGTTCATACAGACTCAACTATCTGTTTCCTTGACAGCAAGATTTCTGAGCATCGGCACAGATTCCTGGAGGCTTTCCCTCAGGAAAGACTTATTCTGAAGCATCATTTTCTAGAGCCCTACCCACAGCTGATAAAGGCTTTTGGTCCACTTGTGTCTTGGTGGACTATGCACTTTGAAGCTGAACATAGCTTTTTTATGCGTGTGGTCAGGAATACCTGCAGCTTCCGAAACATTCTGTTGTCTCTTGCTGTGAAGTATCAGTTAATGCTTTCATACCATCTACATGGCAGTCAAAGTGTCCAACCATCTCTATAGGTAACACAACTGTCAGTGGTGGATTTGACTGTGCTGAGGGAAGACATTAAGAAAGAACTGGAAATAAAATTCCCTGCTGAGTCGTTTGTCCAGATGGCAAACACAGTGTGTTACAGTGGCACCAGTTACTCCACTGGAATGATCTTGGCACATGGTTCAACAGGTTGTCTGCCATATTTTGTGAGTTGATTCAGATAGCTGTTGTAAATGGGAAAGTTGGCTTCATTGTGAAATGTTTAAATGCCTGGTATATTAAACATTTTAGAAGCTATGAGCTTGAAAACACACAAAGT
Organism: Stegophilus panzeri; assembly: GCA_024331685.1. NCBI lineage: Eukaryota > Metazoa > Chordata > Actinopteri > Siluriformes > Trichomycteridae > Stegophilus > Stegophilus panzeri. The sequence continues at coordinate 2,723,983 of JANDJT010000092.1, read as the reverse complement.
GTTAAAGTTATTGAGCTGTCTGACATCTTCCTAATGGTAGCGTACACAGTTGCAGGAAAGCGTATGGTGACCCAGAAGTCCTACATTTATTTACCATAGAGGACAAAGTAGTCTTTACACCTTGTCATTTTTTGGCTTAACCCACAAGACCTCATAAAAGGCATAATCAATAATGGCATCATCCTCTCCATAAATATGAAATGAAAATGATGAGGCTTCTACATTAACGTTTTCGCCCTACACCCGAGCACAAATAATAATTTTCACTTGTTACTTCAAACAGTGAGATAACTGCTTCAATGCTTCAAACAGAACTCATCTGATGTGCTGTAGCTTTTATTTTGCTTGCTAATATGTCTAACTTCTATTCCTTTAATATTTTTACAGTTCAAAATGTGAATGTTGACTCTATAGTGTCTTGCTTTGCCAGTACTCTTGAATGGCTTTTGAAGCCAGACCATGCTGATTATCACTGCAAGAAGAGATTGAGGTCTGTAGAAGTCTACTTCTGGACAAAAATGTGTTGACACAAACTTATGACTTAGTGTGAGTTTCTTGATTGTCAATGTAATATGAAAGATAATTTATTTCTCCATGCTAGTTAATAGAGCGAAGTCCAAGTCCAAAGCTTATAATTTAGGTAATTATCAGTGTTAATAATTCCCCTCAGATATTGAATGTTTAAGGGATATGACAGTGTATTCTGATTTTTCTTGCAGACTAATGTCTCATCCAGTAAAACTTTGGATCATTCTTCAGGACCATGACATTGGTAAACTGGACTTGCCTTATGGAATCCCTGGGATTGTGGGTGAACTTGAGTCTATAGTGAGAGAGACATCCCAACTTGAATTTGGAGAGAAATATTTTTCTCTTAGCTCAACAAGTGACATTGTTGAACTTACTCTGACCTTTACCGATGTGGACAGTTCCATTGAAAGTGCATCAGATTCCTCCATCCATACCTCAGCATCCTCAGTCCATACTTCAGTGACCTCCATCCATCCTTCTACCAGTTGCTTTTCTGGATCACAGGATACACTGATTCTTTCATCACCTGAATAAAAGACTCAGCGTTCGCAGCGGTGGCCTACTGAATTTCCAGTACCTCACTTTGCTTATGACGCAGAACTTGTGCTTGCCTCAGGAAATGAAGCTTTCAAGAAGGATGGAATTCAACTCAACTTTACCACAATCCTTCCAGATGTCTATGAGAAACTGGCTGAAAGCATCTTTCAGTATGCTGCCTACCCAAGAAGTTCACAGGGCTCAGGCACTGATTCAGAAGCATCCTTGCCTTAAAGAACCAGGTTCATATATTTACATTTACATTTATGGCATTTGGCAGATGCGCCATGAGCGACTTACATTAATCTCATTTATACAACTGAGCAGTTGAGGGTTAAGGGCCTTGCTCAAGGCTTTCCCAGCAGTGGAACTTTGGCAGTGTTGGGATTTGAACTTAAGACCTTCTGATCGGTAGTCCAACATCTTAAGCACTGAGCTACCACTGCCCTGGTATAATGGATGCTACGGATGGCAACAAAGACTTAAATATAAAATGGGCAACTATAGATCGAAACTGAGAGGGCTTGGATGCCCTGAGCTTGATGTGAACTCTCTCAAAAAGAAGCAAGCACATGAAAAAGCACCTGCAAAAAATATCAAAAAGCCAAGAAAGGCAGTGTTGAACTATTTACTCCCTCAACCACAAGGAGAAACCAAAGGAAGTTTGGAACATGAAAGAGTGGAGCTCCTTAATGAAGTAAAGAAGAGGAACAATTGTCACATCATCAGTGAAAACATGGCAAAGACATTCTTGATTCGCAGGCAGGAAGTTGTCAATCAATCAAGCACCACCAGTCAATGACTTAAAAGACAGATGGCCTGCTCTTTTTGATACTCAGGTAAATATTTTTTTCATGAAATAGTTTGTAGTATGTGTTATATTAGTACATTTTCTACATTAACAAATTGTGCCTGTTTTATTTGTGCCTTATTTTTAAACAGATAAACAGAGAATTCAGAAGGATCACCACTGTTAACCTGGAGACAACATTCATGGCAAAACTGGACCAGTACTCCCCAAAAATAATGTCCATGTGTCCTCAAAAGGAGGGGCTGCAAAAATGAATATTCAGCATATAAAGAACATGCTGCTAGAGGTATGAGTAAATGTAACATTATAAATAGAAAATTTACTTTTTTCTAGTAGGTGATGTTGGGTTAGTTGAGTGGTACTGTGCTGGTTCAGTGCCACCGGAGAGTGAATATCAGACATAAATTTGACAGATGGTCAGAAACACAATTTGTAATGAATACTAACATGCTCAGTGTCTGCTGGATGTGATAGAAGGCGGTGCTCCGAAAACAATGTGGGCTTTATACATAATTGGAGTGGTTTTGAGGGCAAGACTGGCCTGTTAGGACAGGACGGTATCCATCCCACTCAGGAAGGTGCTACTCTCATTTCTTGCAGCATAGCACATAGTCTCAGAACTGATCTAGTTAATCTGTGACAATCCAGAGCCAAGGCCAGGGAGCAGACAAGCAGGCTAAACCGACCATCCACTAGCTGCACTGAGTCGTCACCTAGGTTCCACAATATCTAGACTGTGTCTGTTCACAGAGCTAAAAAAAATCTAGAAATTTTCAGTAACCTAATTCATATTCTGAATTCCATGGTGAATTTGCGGATTTTATCTCGAACCGGGTTGTTTCTCTAGACAAAGCTTTAATTTTGGCAAATTTATTATTCATTTTGATAACCCAGAAGACCCTCTGAGAACAGCGGATCTGTCCATTCTATATTCAGTAGGGGTCAATCAGAACGTAATAGGACCCACTCATAGTGGTGGTCACAGTCTTGACCTTATATTAATGTAAGAGAGGTTAAGGAGAACTTGCGAAGGTCCAATCTCTAAACGGGTTTGAATAATGCAGGCATACACACTTAGAAATAAAGTGACTTTACTGACTTTATTGTCAGAGATTCATTCCCTCCCTTATACAAAATATAAAACAGGGAAATAAATCTCACCTTAACATTATGGATTAAATATAGAAAATATAATCACATTTCCGAAGTTATCTCAGACCGTTATCTCATCTCATTTAAACTGCGTATTGATCATAATATATGCTTGCCATGCTTCCGCATCAAACGTACATTCACGTCATCTGCTGCACAGAGTTTTATCAATAACCTCCAGCAATATCAGCTATGATTGGATCACTGTCTGATCCCAAAGAACTTAATCAGGTGACTGAATGCTTAAAGTTAATGTTCCACTACACACTAGATAAGGTAGCTCCACTTAAAAGAAAAATAATTTGAGAGAAAAAGCTAGCACTCTAGTATAACGATCAAACGCATACCTTAAAACAGACCACTCGACAATTAAGACATAAATGGGGTCAAACGAAATTGGTAGCATTTCAAACAGCATGGAAGGAGAGCCTCCTGAACTATAGAAAATCTCTTAGTGATGTTAGATCAGTCTATCTCTCTATCTCTCCACCTTAACTGTCTATCTCTCCACCTTAACTGTCTATCTCTCCACCTTAACTGAAGATAACAAAAAATTATTCAATATTGTAGCAAAAATAACTAGGAAAAAAACCACCACAGAAACTTGCACACTATCATTATATAGCATCAAGGATTTCATACATTTTTTCACTTGCAAAATTATTCAATTTAAAATATAAAAAATATAAAAAATTCAGACTATTAATTTAAAAACAGGCAGTCTTATGAATAACCCTGTACATAATAATATAGCAATATCACATCAATGATTAGAATGTTTTACTCCCATTCGAGAGACTGAACTCATCAAAATCATCAATGTGTATACTAGATCCTTTACCTACATGTTTCTTTAAACAGATTATTCCAGAAGTAATCAAACCCCTTCTAAAAATAATAAATTCTTCCCTTAGCACTGGCTATGTATCTAAATTATTTAAACCAGCAGTTATTAAACCCCTGATTAAAAAATCCTGACCTTGACCCCTGTCAATTTTCCAGCTATAGACCTATATCAAATCTCCCCTTTATCTCCAAGATCTTAGAAAAGGTTGTAGCACAGCAGATATGCTCATACCTACTTAGGAATAACATTTGGTGTATCTCAGCGAAAAGGAGGAAGATCACTTTAAAGAGCACTTGGTAGGTAAATCAGACACTTACGTTCAGACACACTGTACTTTGTATTACTTAGATTTTAAATATGACTTAAAACACTGACATTGATTCTGACCTACTTAGGACGATGTGGATATTACAAATGAAGTAATGAAGATTATCATAACTAGAGGTGCCACAAATTCTGACCCAGCCAGCGCAAGGATTGTTATTGAGGGAACAGAGATCCTGCAAGACCTGGATGTGCCCTTCTATTGGGGTTGATATACGCACTCAACCTGAGCTACCCAAAAGAACTGAAAAATACTTTTGAGGTGTTTCAAAAGATATTTGTTGTGCAAAAAATACAGCAGCTGCACTGTTGACAGTTGCATGAATGGTACAATGTTTTCTGAGACAATTTTGCAGGGCTGTTAGTTCAGCTTTAGGGTCTTTTTGGAGGCTGTAGTTTAGGATGTTGAACTGTATTGTGTGGTACTAAGATGTTTTTAATATTTAGTTTTCCCTTACTGAAATAAATAGGGTGGATTAAACAGAAGCGCATCAGTATTATGTGATCTCTTTTAAATTTTATCATTTGCAAGAATATTAAAAAAAAAAAAAAAAGCGAGGTGGACCCAACAATCTGGCAATTGTGTGTATGTTGTGTAATATCACAGCAAACCAGTGACTACATTTCCCATCCTGCACTGCAGCCTACAATCATGGCCGCCATGGACCCCAATTCCCAGAACATTCACTTTCATTCTAATCATGCACACACATCCAATCTCACACACAATCACACAATCAAAGTTTAAAAGGACTTTCGAGGCATTCCCTCTTCCCGAAGTATTGTTATCACCATACCAAGCATTTGTGCCCTGTTCTGCAGTTTGTTTCATAGTCTTTGATCTTGTTTCTCATTACATGCTTTTGCCTTGCCTGTTTTATGCCCGTTTGCAGATCGCCTGACCCATTGCTTGTTTTTTTACACTTTTGTCTCATGATTTGGATTTGTCTGCCTGCCTCTCTTATACAAGTTCTTATCTGCACTTTCATCCGTCCTAACCTCCATTACTTGGATTACATGACAGAATCCTTCGCCTCACCATGGATGCAAAAAGAAGATGGAGGAGACGTCACGCTAGGGAAACCAAGCAATCCGTCCTAGCATTGGATTCGATCCAGTTTCCCCAGTGGACTGGCATAGATCTCCTGGATCCATATGATGGGGTTTTTGGCTATCCGGAATATTTTCTTGTTGACTGCCAGTTCTATTTTGTGAGCCTAGCAGACCCCAAGCCTGATGAGAATCAATGGATAAGGTTCATATTGTCCCGGTTCTTCAGCCTAGCCTGCCAGTGGGCGCAGCTTCTAGAGGCCACAGGATCCAGTGGACTTGAAAACGTAACTCAGTTTGTGGGACTATTTGTGATGGCGTTCGGGAGTCCAGAATCCAAGGCTGAACTGAAACATCTTTTGGGGGGGTCAGCCTGGCAGATAAACCTGCCCTGCCATTCACCACCTATTATATGCAGGCAAACAGAGTGGTTCCCACAGCAGAGCTCCAATCAGAAGGCAAAGTGGTGACCTCAGCCCCCGAGCTCCAACCTGAGACCCACAAGGTGGTCTCACCTACAAAGCTCCAGCCGAGGGTCAGTGTGGTGACCTCAGCTCCAGAGCTCTAACCTGAGACCCACAAGGTGGTCTCAGCTGCAGAGCTCCAGCCAGAGGTCAGTATGGTGACCTCAGCTCCAGAGCTCTAACCTGAGACCCATGAGGTGGTCTCACCTGCAGAGCTCCAGCCAGATGTCAACATGGCAACCTCATCTCCAGAGCTCCAACCTGAGACCCACGAGGTGGTCTCACCCGCAGAGCTCCAGCCAGAGGTCGACGTGGCGACCTCATCTCCAGAGCTCCAACCGTGGGTCTCAACCCACGCGGTGGTCTCACCTGCTGAGCTCCAGCCAGAGGTCAACATGGCGACCTCATCTCCAGAGCTCCAACCTGAGAGCCACAAGGTGGTCTCACCTGCAGAGCTCCAGCACGAGACCCACGAGGTAGTCTCAACTCCAGAGCCTCAGTCGGAGGTCAACATGGCAACCTTCTCCCCAGAGCCCCAGCACGAGACCCATGAGGTTGTCTCATCTCCAGATCTCCAGCATAAAGTCAATTTCCTGTCCAAGGTTGAAGAGACGGCCTCTCAAGCCAAGTTCCTGTTCAAGGTTGAAGAGACGGCCTTTTAAGCCAAGTTCTTGTCCACGGTCAAAGAGATGATCTCTCAAGCCAAGTTCCTGTCCGAGGTCAAAGAGACGGTCTCCCAAGACACGTTCCTGTCTGAGATTGACAAGGCAACCTCCCACACCAAGTTCCAGGTAAAGGTCAACAAGCTGACCTTCCATGCCAAGTTCCAGTCTGAGATCAACGAGGCGAGCTTCCACGCCAAGTTCCAGTCTGAGATCGACGAGGCGACCTTCCACGCCAAGTTCCAGTCTGAGATCGACGAAGCGACCTCCCATGCCAAGTTCCACTCTGAGATAGACGAGGTGACCTCCCACGCCAAGTTCCAGTCCAAGGTCGCTGACATGGACAACCAATTTCTGCTCATGCCCGAGTCTGCTGACACAGCCAACCAAGTTCTGCCCACGCCCGAGTCTGCTGACACGGCCAACCAAGTTATGCTCATGCTTGAGACTGACAACACAGCCAACCAAGCTCTGCGTACACATGAGTCTGATGAAACGGCCATCCAAGTTCTCCTCATGCTTGAGACTGACATCATGACCAAACAAGTTATGCTCACGCTTGAGACGGACAACACGGCCAACCAAGTTCTGCTCACGCCTGAAGCCGATGTCACGGCCAAACAAGTTCGGCCTGCAGAGTCGATGGAGAATGACGCTTCGCCTCTCTGCGGGACTTAGGACGCTGCTCAGCATCCTTATATAGCTGAGGACGCCACTCAACCTGCTTGTTCAGCTGAGGAAGTTTCTCCGTCTCCCATTGCAGCTTAGAGCTCCGTTTTGCTTCCCTACTCTGCCTGAGAAGTCACTACGCCAGGTTTCTCTATGGACATCGCGCACCGTCCTGCTCCGCTGAGGATGTCGCTCCACACTCAAGAAAGGCCAATGAGACGGCCCACCAAGTCAAGCACCTGTCTAAAGTTGACAACACAACTTCCCAAGAATGGGCCTTGCCTAATGACCCCACCGAACCAGCCCCAGCCTCATGTCTGCTCCTCGGCTCCTCAAGGAACCTGCTACTTCTCGGATAATGCCTGCATTGGAACCTGAGGGGCTGTGAAGACGTTTTACCCAGAGATCCAGGACTGCCGTGGAGGGAGTGTATTTTGGCGCTTCAGGAGAGCCCTTGGGGGGTGTTCTGTCATATCACAGCAAACCAGTGACTACATTTCCCATCCTGCACTGCAGCCTACAAACATGGCCACCATGGACCGCAATTCCCAGAACACTCACTCATTGTAATCACGCACACATGCATCCAATCTCACACACAATCACGCCACAGGTTAAAAGGACTTTCAAGGCATTCACTCTTTGCGAAGTATTGAGTGTTATCACCATATCAAGCGTTTGTACCCTGTTCTGCGGTTTGTTTCATAGTCTTGGATCTTGTTTCTTGTCTCTCTTTACATGCTTTTGCCTTGCCTGTTTTATGCCCGTTTGCAGATCGCCTGACCGATTGACTGTTTTTTGACTAAGCTTTTGTCTTGTGAATTGGATTTATCTGCCTGCCTCTCTTTAATAAAGGCTCTTATCTGCACTTGAATCCGTCCTAACCTCCATTACGTGGGTTACGTGACATGTTGTTGAAATTCATTTCTCACGTTTCCCGTGATTTATTTATTTATTTAAAACCAGATATGTACTTAAAAAGTAACTTAGAAAAAATGCTTCTATTTTCTTGGGGATCCTGGATAATTTATTGATCTTCCCCCCCCCCAAGTATTGTTAAAAGTAGCCATGTTCATTTTTGTGCACAGATGATGGTATAAAAATTGTTCACAATTAACAAACCAATTGGACATAAGCTGACATTGGTTTTTATAATAAACCAGTTTCATTATAAAATTGGAATTGCTGTGTTATTTGTTCTGACTAAAGTGAAATGTTACGGCCCAGTCTAGGTTAGGCCGCACAGAGTAACCAGCTCGGGATTCAACTGGATTGACCTTTAAATAAGGGAAGCCAGGAATAACAACACAAACAAGGTTGTGTGAAAAAGGTTGTGGTATATTGTAACAGACAAGTATTTACATATAACTATACAAATTAACCAAACCAGGTGTAACTTCAGGGTGGGACAGGGCCAAAATAATAAACAAAAGGATCCTATTATTAGGTAGCTAGCTTACCTAAAAGGAAAAGAAAGAAAAATACAAGGATACTTCCCTAACTACCCAAGCAAAAAAACAGAGACAAAAGGACCCTCTCCCAAAAGAAATGGCAGCCACACCCCTACTGCCCATGAACCAAGTGAACATATATACAATAGTGAAGAGAATGCACAATAACAGATACAGGGACAACCAAACTCAAAGTCCACAAACCAAGCAAAAGTCAAAAACCAGAACAGCCGTTAATCAATAGCATATAAGCAGTACAACCAAACACAATCTCTAAACACCAACACATGTAACCATCTCCAACATCCCAGACCATTCTCACGCCTCTTCCTCTTTAAATATGGCCACCAATCAGTGAGGTCATCCTGGGAGGCGGGAGCAAGGCAGGCTAGGGCAGGTTGGAAAGTCTGGGAGGGAGTTCGGACCTGCACACAAAATATGTCACAGCACACAAAAACTTCCCATCCCAAGATAGTGGGTTGTAACAGAAATAAGTCACTTATACTCAAAAAAATCAAGGTAACTATTTGTATGGTCATTTCTGAGTAGAATGGAAGCAAAATGAAGAACTTAGAATAGCTTAAATTATGTAATTTGACCACTTAATATCACCAAAACATTGGAATTAAAATTAAGTTGGTTCAACTTAATTAAACTTTTAGAGGTTAAATCAAATCATGTTGACTGTACTAAACAAATTGGGTTAGTCGAACTATAAATGTTTCTTAACATTTACTTAATAATGACTGAGTTAAAATTACTTTAAAAGATGCATGCAAATCGTTACCTTAATTTTTTTAAAGTTGAGCCAGTGTATTATTTTTTAGAGTGTGCTAAAGATTGGACAAATGTCACTTGGTCTGATGAATCTCGATTTCTGCTGCAACACACAGATGGTAGGGTTAGAATTTGTTGTCAACAGCATGAATCAACAAACCCAACCTGCTTTGTGTCAACAGTTCAGGCTGGTGGAAGTGGTGTGGGGAATGTTTTCTTGGCACACTTTGGGCCTCTTAATACCAATCCAGCAATGTATCTGTTGCTGACCATGTGCATTCCTTTATGGCCACAATTTACCCATCTTATAATGCCTACTTCCAGCATGAGGGATGTGGTAGAGCAGGAGATGAATCAGAGCATGAATCTCAAAAAGAAATGTTTCCAGCACCTTGTGGAATCCATATCACAAAGTTCTGAGGTTGTTCTGAGAGTAAAATGTGTCCTACCCAGTATTAGTATGATGTTCTGAATAAGTGTAAGGTGAGTGTACATGCAATGTTTAACAGGAAGTTAAATTGCATGAAGCAGAAATTGATTCTCATGCACCAGAAATGTGTGTTGCAGGTGCAGTGGATGAGATGCTCATCACTAACCATACTTCAAGCCTCTTCGAATCCCAGTTAAAGTGTTCATAACGTGAACTTGACTATGAGTGCATGATATGAAAACACAAAGGACTCCTTGCAGACATTGTTTCCAAGTAGCCTACCCCAGATTTATTAATCTGGGCCAACTCTGCCTGTGTAACTCAGTACATGATATGCATATGTTGGTTGTTTTAAAGGTCAAAGGTGGATAGTTCTGAATACCACGTAAGTAATAAGCGATTTGGGCATTTGTGGTAATAAATAAATAATACCTGTAAAGACACTGTATTGTAGTTTTCTGGACCTGTAAAATGACCTGATTTTGCACTAGGAACCGTTTCCTACAGCAGTCATTTTTAAAGGATTTACAGTGGAAACTAAGCTGTCAGGGAGTTAGCTACTGGTTGATATCCTCACCATGGAAATTTGCAAGTGAAAGTTGCTCACCCACAGACCATTACTGAGGGGCATTTTGAACAGTTCACACCAAAGGTATAAAAAAAAATTGATGCCTCCATAAGTCAGCATGAGGACCGGAGAGGAAAAATCTGACAAACTCTTGCCATTGCTTGCAGAAATCTTTGCCCGCTTGACTGTGGGAACTGCCACACTTCATCTTTGTGTAATGTCATCTGCTTTTTTTTTTCCTATGACTCCTGCAGGAGCTGGTAGACTAATGGTTGAATAAAGGCAGCAGTTAGCCAGATATGTGAGATTCTTGGCTAAAATCCAGATTATTTACATGAACGGTGTGGCTGAAACTTTTGGCTATATTAAAATGTCTTTTTGGCTAAAAAAAAAAAAAAATGGCATCGTATTGAAAATATCTTGAATATAGTCACATATTTGCTATAAAATTGTATTTTATATAAAAAAAAATATATTAAACCTATTTCTAGACATTTTTACTCATTTACTACAATTAGCCAAATTATCTGCCAACAGAACAAGACTATTTCAAGATTAAAATGTGTAAAACTTAACTATTAAAACGTTTTTCTAGAATTTTTCAAGTCTTGTTCTGTTGGCAAATAATTTCTAGAAAGAAGCAATATTTTGTGCCAGTAGAATAAGAGAATGTAAGGCATTTCTAATGCGTAGAAACAGGTTTAATCATCTTCTCTTTGGTTCATTGTAATCTTATAACAGGCAATACGAGATACATTTGATATTTACTTGTCTTGCTAGTGTATTTTTTGCAGTGAAGGTTTAGCAAAGGTTTGTGTTTTTCATTGTTGATAGTGGACTGCTGTTTGAGTTGCACTGTGATTTTGGAAGGGAAAAAAAAAATATTTCAATATCAGCACTAGATTTAGTGCCAGCATCTTATGGTGATTTACTAAAATGTGGCTCTCACAGGACCAATTTTTTAATTTTCTCATACAAACAGTGATTAAACAGCATGTTATTAAGTTGTAATCTTAAAAGTTGGTGAGTAATTTCACTTTTAGTGATTATTTGTTACAGTTTACAGACAGTGACAGTGTAGTACCACCACAGGAGAGACAGGAAATCATCAGTGGGAACATAGCAGTATACTCAGCTATGTTAATAGCGTGTGTATACTGCACAGCACTGCATACTACTACAGTAATCAGTATGTGCAGGTGCAGTATTCGGTGTACAAACATGCCATTTCAAACACAGCCTGTAACTGGGAATCTCTAAGGATGCAGTAAAAGATCAATAAATGAAGAACTTCAGAATTTTTTATTTTTTAACAGTTTGTGTATGTCTTCCTAATGAGATTCCATGAGTTGGAGTACCAGAAGTTCCACTGACAGATTACAGGAAAAAGGTGCACCATCTGCGCTCTTCCTCACCCTCATCTTTCCTCAGTTTACACAACACCAAGCTCAGCAGCTGCTACGCTGGATGTCTACCTGTGACCCATCTTTCCAAGCCATAATCAGCAGATGGCTGGGAGCTTTAGGAAGCTTTTCCTCCTCTCTCATTTCTCCTACACACACAACCACAGATACTCAATGCGTATAAAAAATACATTAAAACAAACCTCTGGAACAATGGAGGTACACCCAAATGTAATTATTTTATTACATATTATGCCCCTTTTCTCTCACACAGATTTTCTGTGCTTTCTTAGAAAACTAAGAAAAATGTTCAAACTAAAATCAAATCAAAATCCTGCTGCATTCAAGACTAAACCACTATAAATATGGATGGGGAGTTATACTCTCTTGTGAGCTCTAAGATATTAGATAGCAATTTATTTTAAATCAATTTGTATCTGATAATTCAGTTTCATTAGCACCGAATAGGTTGTTTCTCCCTTCCCTTCCCTTATAACTTCCATTATAATAAATAAACACACATCTAGCGTAAATATAACCTGTTGTTTTGACCCCATCACCTGGCATGCCTTATGTGCCCGAAACCCAAATGAATTAAATATTGATTTGTTAGGTAGAAGTGCTGGCTAGGGAGTAGAATTTGATCATTCTTTCTCTCACACAAAAATGCTATTGCGATCTACTCGTAAGGACATTGTTGTGCTGTTCTCCACTGTACAGACACAACTAGTTATCCACTAGCTAGCTATTGTTATCTCTTTAGCTAAAGCAACTTCACAAATTGGCAACCACACAAATTCCGCAACAAAGAAAACTTGACTGAGTACCATTCCCTTGCTAGCGCCTAAACTAGAGAACAAATAAATTCTTCTCTGCGAGACAAAAAGGCTAAATCTCCATCACTCCTGACTCCTCACTGCCAAAAAATGTCATCTTAGCAAATGTAAATTTATTGAACATAGGCAATCTAGTAGTTCCTATAATAAGATTGTAATAAACCAAATATAACACTATTAAATCTATTTCTATATTTTTCTACTAATTTCAAACTTTAATTTTTCTTATTCTATTGGCAGATCATTTTGCTTAAAAATTACCTGCCAACAGAACAAGACCATTTCAAGCTAGAAATAATCTGAATATTTGGTTTATTGAAATGCTATAACAAGTTCAAGATATTTTCACTTGCTAAGATGTCATTTTGTACAGTGGGATTGTGAACTACTACTACAAGATTGTCAGAGTGGCTCACATATTGTGTGTGGGTTTTCTTATTGACTTCATTTTCATTTTTAACTGTAGTTGTGTAAAAATTTTAATGAAATTTGGCCAGCAGCAGCTAGCTCTGAGTTAACAAAATTAACTTGTCTGAACAACCAACAGTTGTATCACCCTAGAGTGTGCTGACATAATTTCAAATCTCTCTTAATTATCCTTCAAGTGAAGTGACTTCTCAAGTTATAAAATTGGGGGCAAGTTCTTTACTTTTTAACTGAATTGTATCACAGGACTTACAACTAAGCTTCAGAAGAAGAAGAAGAAGAAGAAGAAGAAGGGTAAATATGCATGAATTTCTTTTCAAGTGGAGATTTGGCTTTGAAACATGGTCCAGTGTGTTAGTTCAGAATGAACCGATGGAGTGTAATGAGGAGGTGTGGAATGAGGTGTCATTATCAGGCTGCAATAATCCAGTAATGTGCTGTTTTTTATTCATTACATATATACATATATACATACATATATATATATAGATAGATAGATAGATAGATAGATAGACAGAAAGATATAAACACACACACACACACTGAGTCAGAGAAAACTATCTATGAGAGATACATTTGGGGTGGGGGGGCTGCATGGAGGACACTTGAGCTGAATCTCCTTATCACGTGGCAAGAGCATGGAGATCAAATAAATCCTCCCAGGAAGCGGTGCTGTCTTACATTACTGATGGGATTAAATCACACATTATGGCTGAGACTAGCAAATAAACATAACACAACATTGTGCTGTCATCTTACCAAGAAGCAAACAAGGTCATTACGACGTTATAAAGACAGAAATTACTCATGTTGTGCTGATGTATGTGTGATCTATCTGGGAACCGTTCCATGTTACTAAATCTTTTATTGTCAGCATGCTAGATGTCTACACAAGCTTAAATACTGGCCTGTTTAAAAACCAATTCTGACTGGTTGACATCCATTGGCAGTGCTGTTGCATTAAAAAACTGGAGCAGGAATGGGAAATCTGAGTGCCAGAAAAGATTCACAAGCAAACAAGATAAAAATGAGCATATGTGCACACTCGCAATACACATCGAAAGCAAATCTGCAAAGAGCAGGATGATTTTGAGGGTAAGGTCCATGTGCAAGCAGGACAGATTTGTGCATGTACATGTATTTTGTGTATGAAAGGAAAATCATGTGAGCAAAGGGAAACCTGCTATAGTGACAACATAGGCCTATTGCTTTAATGTATAATATGTAAGAACACATTAATTAACTGACCTTGTGTGGGAAAAGAATCCATTAGGACCTCATTAAAATGCCAACACAAGAACAGATCATCACAAATGACTGGTGATATTTAAATTAAAACGATTTTAAATGTCATATAAAAGCATTCAAGTGTGCTTTATTTTGTTTATGCTCACTTGCACACATGATGGTTTGTCACTGGTGTGCACACGAATATGAGACGATAGATCAGTATTCCAGCTTTCATTCCCTGATATTTACATCTAGACGTGTTAAACAACTTAGAAACATGGCAGCTTTAATTTTGAACCCATCTATTTTTCAAGTGATGAAAAATATTGGAACCTGTGACTGATAGGTGATTTCATATTCATCTTTTGATCTGAAACTTTATTGTATTTCCAATTTTACTCTCTCTCTCTCTCTCTCTCTCTCTCTCTCTCTCTCTCTCTCTCTCACTCACTCACTCACTCACTCTATCTATCTATCACAAAAACAAAAGAATTTGTCTTTTGGCTCCAATATTTTCAGAGGTGACTGTATTTGTTCTTTCTTCTGTATTTAGTCTTTTTGCCTTTGTGATATCTTGTGATGAAAATATGTTCACCTAATAAAAAGATACAAACGTAATCCTTTAAACTCTCATGTTATTATTGAGTTATTAAAATGAAAGCATAATATTCAGTTCAGTGAAAATGCTAACACTAATAATGTGGCTGGAATCTATTTACCACCCATCAGCAGATGTCATCTGTGTAGTGCTTCTGTCATGTCATTGTTAGAAACTTCATTTTTAATGAACTGTTCTATAAAAACCATTTGTAAAGGCCTCAGCTATTTGAAAAACTACATACTGTAGCATTACATGGATCTAAGTGGCAACTATTGCTGGTTGAAACTTTGAATCTTACATAACATTCCGGTGACTTTCTGTATGTTTTCTCCTTTTCGTATTTATCGAGTACAGCATCATTGTGTTCGTCTCAAATGATTACTTGCAGTTAGATAGATGATGAATGCACATCAGGAGAGGGAGTCATTTGGACCTTTGAGCGGTCATGGATGGAGAGACCAGCCTCTCAACTTATTTATTCTACCCATGTTAATCAGTCCATACAGGATTTTGCAGAGTTTTGTTGTGATTGTTGCAGCCAGAAATGCTTCATTTTAAAATTTGCGATGCAACTTGCAGAGTTTTTGTGCTTTTTTGCGGAAAACTACTTGAATTGGCGAAATCACAATCGTCGCCATCTTTCACAGTGATGTTTGTTGGTAACTGATACCTTTTACCTTGATACCTGATACCTTGATTAGTAGCTCTTATTACGTTTAAGCTAAAATTCGTAGACTACAGCACACAACCTATTCCAGGCTTTTTTTTAAGGGCCTACACACTATTCTCCCTCAACAGACATAGCTTTCACATAAACCTTTAATGCTTTAAAAACAGTTGCACATGCAAGTCGGCTCATAGTGCGAGGTAAGGATCCTGTGCTTGTTCTTATACCTGCGCATATTTCAGGATGGATGTGGTCTTTGTAGAGACATGGCCTGTAGCCCTGGCTCAACAATACTTTCCACCAGGATGCCCTCTGGTGAAGTGCAAAGAAATAGGCACAGACGTCAAGGGAGAACAACGAGAAGTCATGGATTCAATGGTTCAACATCTTATCCCGAGGAACTGGAGGGGTCAGTTGTGAAAATAAAGAAATTTTATTATGAGGAAATGTATAACTACTGTATAGAATAGAATTCGTCTAGTTTGTGAATACAGATCAATTGTGTAGCTGGAAAAAAGCAGAGAACTGCTGTGCTGACTAGACACCCAAAACCCCAGGTTTTATTAATACCACCTGCATACTGATGAACCTTTCCAAGGTGTTACATTTGCATTCAGAGATGTAAGCTGAAGGCAGTATATTAATGAGAGGTTAGTTTAGTCATAACAGGTTTTAAAAAATGATGGTCTATATTGCTAATGGTGATAGTGGCAAGGATGAGGAACAGGGATACATGGAGTTATGGGTGATGTAAACTCAGTAAAGTATACACCACAGAAATCTGATAAATGCTAAGAGAAAGAGTGTATAAAGAGTGTATAACATACTGAGTGTACTTAAACGGAAGCTGAATTCTGAGTTAAATCTAAAGTTAAACAGCAGAACGGAGACGATACCGGTCTAGAACCATTGGTGCAAACAAAAAGACGTCAAGAAGAAACTGATTGCAGGGAAACAGGGAGTTAGTAAAGTATAAAAACGTCAGAAAGGAGAGTTCACGTTATGTAGATCGTAACTTAATAACGTTACGTAATAAATATGATTCCATATACAAGTACACAATCGAACAAAATACCATTCTCCAAGGCCTTGGTGCAACTGTACGTACTGCACATTGGTCCACATACAGTGTTGGTGATATATAGAAAGGTACTCCACTGTAACTGAATCATGTTTTAGAGAAAGACAATATTAACAAGACCAGACACTGTGTGTGTGTGTGTGTGTGTGTGTGTGTGTGTGTGTGTGTGTGTGTGTGTGTGGGTGGGTGTGTGTGTGTGCAAAGGAATATCTGACAGATTTGACATTGTGGGGGACTTTTGGCTGGTGCTTATAAAGAAAACTGCTCTTTTTTTCCTTTTTCTTAACTGTAACTTTTATTAAAAACCAACAAAAAGTTTCCTTTTGGTTATTGGTCTTAAGATTAAGTTTAAATGCAGGCATAGCATTAATAATTATGTCAATGGACAGGCCTAACAAGCAGTGGTGTAGTCATGAATTAATTTCAGGGGGGGATGAAATATGCTAAATGATATCACTGTACAATCTATATAATTATAAGTGTGACACACTCATGCATTTGGGGTGAATAACATTATTTATGACCATCTAATCTGGCCATATTAATAACATTACTAGGCATAGGAAATAAAATACTTTATGATAGTTCCACTAAAATTAACAAATTAGCATTTAAACAATAGCAGAAATGACATCTTACCTTATAAAACTAAGAAAATGCATGATTCTGATTGGTTTAATCATATCTCACCATCACAGCTAGTAGCCAATCAAGTCTAATTAAAGTAGAGCACAGTTACAGAGCAAAACAATGTTATGTGATATATGTACATAAGCAACTACTTAAGCACTTCACACTTCAAGTATGAAAACTACTTAACATGCAAATTGATAGTACATTTTCATCTAATTTGAGAGATAATTGACTGATCATCTATAGTGTGTCATGTATCATGACACATGAAGTGCAAGATAAAGAATCACAGTGTAACTCTGTCTGCCTGATAAATCCTGTTAGGCAAATGAATTTTAACACTTCATTTCTGGGAGTAATGAGACTACGTTTACATACACATACACATACACATGTATAGGTACACAAACACATATACGTTTGTGAGCACGCTCGCACACACACACACACACACACACACACTAATGAAAATCATGTGTAGTGTTATTGCAGTACTGCAGTGTGAGTCATGGTAGCTGACATTCTTCTAGGGGAAAAGATATGCGCTGGTATGTCACATGCATCATTAACCGTTGTGCAAGCATATTGTACAGTGTGTCTACATTAATCAGTCAAACTTGGGTCAGCTAATAAACCTTAGTCAAACACCGAGGAGCCTTGTTCATTAAAGTTTCGCTGTTAATTGGGCGTGCAGCATTACGCATTGACTATATAGAGTACAGCTGATATAAAATGTCTACACACCCCTGTTAAAATGCCAGGTTTTTGTGATGTACAAAAATGACACTAAGATACATCATGTCAGAACTTTTTCCACCCTCAATGTGAAATTACAACGTATAAAAATTACGTGAACACCACTCATAAACATTTAGGTACAAATAGGATTAAAATAAAAAAGTTACAATAACCTGGTTGCATAAGTGTGCACACCCTTTTATAACTGGGGATGTGGCTGTGTTCAGAATGATCCAATTACATTCAATCTCATGTTCAAAAGTAATTATCATACAGCTGTCATCAATGAAATTATTCTGATTAACCCCAAATAAAGACAGTTTCTGTAGGATTTTCTTCACATCTGCTTGGTTTCATCTGACTGCTGAAGCCCTGGTCCTCAAAGAGCTTATAAAGCCTGTACAGGGTCTCAGTATGTTGTTGACAGTTATCAATAGAGGGGTATAAAAGAATTTCCAAAACATTAGATATACTCTGGAACACTGTGAAGGCCACATCTACAAGTGGAGAAAATGGAGCACCACAGCGACATCACCAAGAACAGGACAGCCCTCCAAATTTAATAAAAGGACAATACAAAAACTTACCAGGGAGGCTGCCAAGAGACCTACAGCAACATTAAAGGAGCTGCAAGAACATCTGACAAGCACTGATTACTCTCTGCATGTGACGACAATCTCTCTTATTCTTCACATGTCTGGGCTATGGGGTAGAGTGGCTAGACCGAAGCACTTTCTCACAAAAAAACATACAAGCCTAACTAAATCACCCCAAACCATGTGGGAAAATGTGTTACGGTCTGATGAGACTAATTCCAAAAGGTATAATTCCATAATTCCAAAAAGTTAGTTTGGTGGGGAAAAAAGCATCACCAAATGAACACCATACCCACGGGGAAGCATGGTGGTGGCAGCATCACGCTTTAGGGCTGCTTCTCTTCTTTTAAAACTGGGGCTTTTATCAAGATGGAGGGAATCATGAATATCTACAAATACCAGTCGATTTTAATGCAAAACCTTCAGGTGTCTGCTAGCAAACTGAAGATGAAAAGGAATTATACCTCTCAGCACGACAATGACCCAAAGCATACATCCAAATCAACAAAGGAACGGCTTCATCTAAAGAAGATGAATGTTTTTGAATGACCTAGCTATAGCCCAGACCTGAATCCAACTAAAAATCTATGGGGTCACCTGATGCGGGCCGTGCACAGGAGATGTCCTCACAATTTGATGGCTCTAGAATGTTTTTGTAAGAAAGAGTGGGAAAATATTGATTTATCATCATGTCATTCATTTACTTCACAAACACCTGCCATTTTAACAGGGCTATGTAGACTTTTTATATCCAATGTATGTCTTTGTTCAAGCTACATCATATCTGAAGCTCAGTGGTGTCAAAAACATATCTGACTTTCCCAGTGTACACATTTAATCACAGGTTATGTATCTACCAACCAGTATGCTATTTTCATAGAAGAACTGTTATCTATAATTAAATGCCTATAAATTGGCTGTCATTATTAAACTTTGTCTGTAATTGATGATGTTGATTGTGACATGCAAAGGCAACAAAGGGAGATTCAGTGTCACAGAACAGAACACACAGGTTTATCTCAAAACAAAAAGGCCAAGAATAATGGCTATCATATTAGACACTCAGGCACAAACAGCCTGCAACAACTGTCTTGAAGTGTCACACTCCCACCTGCATTATTGCAGTCTGCCACTCACATCGACGCGGCCCATGAAAAGCCTGTGAGGAATAGCTGCAGTGTCCCTTACAACTCTCACCCACCTATCCTCATGACACACAGCAAACAAGTGCACAAAAACTACTTTGAAGCACAGAAAGGTTTTATCCATATAACCATGCATATAATGAGACATCCAGTGAGACCTTCAATGCACTCACTTATGTTCAAGATTTAGATACATTCCCAGCAACAATTTAGATACAAAAATTTAGATACAATCACAGCAGTCAAACGCCTCAGCAATATCGAACTTTGTATCAGTGCCTCAGACAACTTACCTTAAATAGCCGCAAGATATTGGCCACCATGATGGAGACGGAGCTGGCGGATGCTCCAATCACTCCCACTATCTTGTCAGGCTTGGCAAAGACAGGGGGGTCACCATTCGCGCAACGTACATCCGAGCCATCACGCTCAATGAGTGCTTGGACAAAAGTGAGTGACTGTTCAAGGGCATATGTGTCCCGGGAGCAGGTGTCCAGAATGCGAGCACCAAGGGTCACATTGGGCAGCAGCTCTGGGTCCTTGTTGATGAGGTCGATGGCAAAGAGCATGGCTTCCAGTCGATGGATGCCCTTCTCCTTCTTCAGCTCTCCGCAGGGCACTCCTCGTTCACCACGGGCATGCACCGGGAATAGGCCACCCAGGATGATGTCGCCATCTATTCGGATGGAGTGGGCATACTCCATTGGTAGAGGCTCCAAGCGTTGAGAGAATGACGAGAACCAACAGCAAATCTCAACCGTTAGGAGAAGAAGGAACTTGTATTGTGCCCAGTTCAGGCTAGTGGGTTGTAATGCCATAGTGATACTGCAGAGGAATAGGAGAATTCACAATCATTCAACCAAAATGGCAGTGGTGATGGGTGGGACGATCCATGTCCATATACTTAAAGCTGAGACCAAACCTCCTGTCTCACTGGGATGTCGCCACAGGGATTTCTTGTGCTCTACACATGTCTGAAATACGTGTGTTGTGACAGAAAGTGAGGGATACGTGCAAATCCAGAAGAGAAAAAATTAGGGGGGGAATGTGAAACCTCAGTTTATGCTCTGCTTTGTGCTCTATCTCCAGCTGAACCTGCAAAAGAGATAAACACTGACTGAGCAGCTAAGTTAGCTCAAATGCAAATTCAAGACTCTTTTGAACAGTTACACAGAGCATACAATGTTAAGCCTGTTTCTGTTTGCCTGTTCAGGTGAATCATGATAAGGAATAGGCTACAAATAGACACTAGGAGTGTGATTCTTTCCTTTTACGATGACATTTTTATTACCAACCATTCGATGTTGAGCTTAAAGCAGATGCCTAGATCAATTTAATCGTGATTGTCTCAACACACAGTTTTAATAGAGCAGTCATATCATAAAAATTGAGGTTGGTGCATCAACACAAATCAATGAGACTTTTTCATTGGGTATTATATAAAGAGGGCTTTGTGGGGTTTTTCCAGTGACCACAGAAGCAAAGACCACTATTCTGACCTTTTTCTCCTGCCACTATGCATGCAAGATCAATGTGCACAGCTGCAGATTGAAACTGCACCGCATTCAGACGTCCTCTGAAGTCGAGACTAAAGAGGCAGTCTCCTGGACATCACAGGCATTGCATTGTCTTTTTCCTTGATGTCGCTCGACTGAAACACTTCTGGACCATTACAGCCAGACAGGACATCCCAAAGCACTGCGCTGGATTGAAGATGTGTCATGTTGAATGTTCTCATCTGTATTTCACCTGTAGCCTACCACAACCAACTGATTAATAGACATTATCAGAAGAAGAAGAAGAACATGTCTTTATTTGTCACATATACATGACAGTCAGCTGGCTTTACATTATTATAAACACAATGACATGTACAAGGATTCTCTTGGGAATTTAGGACTTTTTAGGACTTTGTTTTGTTCTTCATCAGTGCAAAATAAATCAGAGAGACCCACTCGTGCTAATGAGACGGAATTGATGGGTGGCCACAAAATTGAAGCTCTTAGATCGTTAGAGGTGACAGAATGATGGAAGAGTTATTAAGCTCCCCTGGCACTGTCCCATCTTTTTCTTTTTTTTTTAATTTACAAGTATCGGTATGTGTCAAGCTGTGCCATCTTCTTCTGGTGACTTGATTATATTTTCTCCAGCAGGACTGATCTCTGGGGGATCCAAGTGCAGAAAGTGATAGCTTCACTGAATCATTCTCTCTCTCTCTCTCTCTCTCTCTCCCTCTCTCAGCAATCTCACAGCTCTTCCAGACTAGGTTTCCAAAGCTTACCTTTTTCAGAACCAGAACCCGATTAAAGAAAAAAAATAGCATCAGGACATTTGGTACTTAATTAATTGTTCTGATTGAAAGCAAATCAACTAGGCACTACAGTCAGCTGTAGTAGCTTAAGAACCAATCGGTTCACAAGGATGCGCCTTGTAAATAATTAGCTACAGCAAAAATAGTTTTTAAATTATTTTTAAGGCAAGTACTATTGTAACTCAAGGTATTAGAAAATGTAGTTTAAAAAAGAGCATTAGGGGAGCTGCTACTCGTCTCTAACTTCACTGCAGACCTCAGCAAGTCACCTCATCAATAAACATACAGCTCTTTAGTTTAGGCATTACTGAAAGCAATATTGTTATAGCACTGCATATTAATATTCTGTATAATATCTTTGGAGGGGAAAAAGAAAAAGAAAAGAAAAAATA
>JANDJT010000092.1:2677995-2699534 GCA_024331685.1 Stegophilus panzeri | reverse complement strand
AAAGCAAAAGTCGTCTCAAACTGGTTTCATAAACATGACAATGAGTTCAGTGTTCTTCAGTGGTCTTCCCAGTCACCAAAGTTGTATAAGTATAAGTCACTCTGGCTAAGGGCATCTACCAAATGACTACACTACAACATGGCACTTTTTATTCTCTCCCCTACTCTGTATAAAACAGAATATTCAATATTCACAGCTTACAAAGATTTATTACATAACATGTAACATACATACATGTGGAGTGCCTTTCTTTTAAATTTACTTTACACTGAAAGTCAAAAATAAGACAGCTGCACTGTATTGTCTTTTTACACTATTGTCATATGGCTGCAAATAAGACACTGAGACCAGATATCCCAATTTTTTTATTGACGGAAAAAAATAGTTTGTAATTGGATATTCATTTAGCCCATGTTAGAAAAGTATAGATCTATAACATTGTCATCACTAATAATATATATTAAACCAAAAGAGGTCAGTTGAAACATCATGAATCCCTCATTTAAATTCGGCAGGAAATAATAATGTTGCTGTGGACAACAGGCATCTTGTAGACATGTGGGAAAATGCTTAAGAAATGATGAGTAAAACAAACGCCATCTTCCCAACACAAACATACAGAATTTTCAGCATTAAATAAATGTATGGGACACGTACTGTAATCATTTCACATATAAACTTTGTATTTTAATAAAGAATGTCTGTTGACTTACCTTTCTGAACCTTTGATTTAAAAAAAAAAAAAAAAAAAAAAAAAAAATAGCGAGTGATCTCTCCCTGGAAATGATTTTGGTTTAACTTAAATAACGGCTGTCTAAGGGCCAAAAACAAAAATATACGAAACATTCCAGTGGTTGTGGGTCTTTTTCCCCCTTCAGTAATAAAAAGGAAATATATATTTGCATTGAATACCAATGAGTTATACGTACTGTCCACGTCTCATTAGCACCACCGCTACAGCATTTAACTCCAGAGCTTCCCCACGTGGCCTGGGACTGATCCACCGCAACTGGATCCTAGAACAGTAGTTTTTGTCCACTTCTTGGCTGAGATTGAGACACTGCAGTTATCAATATCTGCAGGCAGGTCTAATAGGAGAATAGATAGTTTTTTCCCCTCTGGAATAGTGGTTAACACCTCTAATACAGTTCAATTACAACATCCTCTGAGAAGTCTAGGCAGGCTAGACAGATGGGTAGCCAAAGGGACCAAACAAACTTATTTATTACCTACATAAGTCCATCAAAGTACCAAAGCTATGAACCAGTATAGTCAGGTATTTACAACTGCAGCATTATTCTATGGTCCAGTTCTTCCTCATATTTGACATTTAGCAGCTCTTTATTACTGCCTTGCTGCCAGAAATCCAGTGTTTCCCCAAAAGGGATCTGAAAAAAGAAAGTTAAATCAGATGTGAGACAACAGAGCATGTCAATAAGTCTGATTAAACACAGTGACTCCATCTGTTTCGTAGCTGCAGCACCCAACGGATAATCAAATGTCTGTGGTGGTGTTTTTTACCCCCCAAAAAATGGCCGATGAGGCAGTTGACATGTTAATCTGGAATGATTGACACTTGAACTCTCCAATATTATACCATCCTAGAAGCCCCACCCCCTACCCTCATCTCACATTAATAACATTTTCAACCATTGCATCTGTCTTGACTAGATGGGGGGGGGGGTGTTAGGGGTTTGCTAAAAAAAACTGTGAAGGGGAAAAGGTTTGAATACGTCTGCCTTAGACCAAGTGCTGTGTGCAAGGACATGGATGAGCTAACTTAATTACTTTTTAAAGAAAACCCCTCTATTGCCTCCTGCTTGGTCCGACGGTGTCAAACACCAGAAGACATTTAAAACTTTAGGGGATAAAATGGCATGCCCTAGTTTCTGGGGCCTTACAGAGAGAATCATTTTTTTCTGCTGGGTAGAAGGCCTGGCTCAGTTCCCTTATTAAAGTTTGACTACAAGAGGCATAAAAGAGGTGGACTGGCCCTGGGAACACATTTACACACCTGTTAGGTTCCTGTCAGAGCTTCAATTTGGTCCACGCTTAACAAAACTCCCATTTGAATCTTTACACCTTGATCAATTAGCATGCGAGAGGCTGCCTCAGCTAACAGTAATCACAACTTCCCTCTGTACAGCAGAACCTTGCCACTCACCAAAGAAGGGACTTGGAGCGCGTGCTCACGCCCACTGTTCTGCCACCAGTCTTGGCTGCGTTGTGGTGGCTCCTCTTATGCGACTCCAGGTAGACCTTCTTGTTAAAGGCATGGCCACACACGTCGCATGTGTGTAGCGAGACGTTCTTGGCGACACGCACTTCTGTGCTGTCCTGTGCCTCTTCACCATTGGACATTCCGTTTGAGGTCTGGTTGCACGTGACAGACGAAATGTGAAGAGAAAGACTTTGCCTGCGTGTGACTGGTGGTGATGGGGGTGGAACATCCTGTTTTCGGATTACAGGGGGCACGGAAGACGGAGGGCTGACCTTCTGCAGGCTGTGTGACGATATGGTGTCTCCTTTGTGATGGCCATCTGGCTTTTTTGGGTGGCCACGTTTTACTGAAGTGCCAAGCACAATTTCAGCAGGCTTCCTTATAGCACGGCTCTCCAGGCCCGGCAGGATCTTGGCCAGGTAGGCAGAGTTTTTCTTGTGCACGACAGCAACATGACGCAGCACATCACGCTTGCGGCGGGACTCATAGCGGCACAGGGGGCAGCGGTAGAACTTAATAAAAATGTCACCACCGTTATCTGTGTGCAGCTCGATGTGTTTGGCAAGATTCTGGCGCGAGCTGAACTGCCGCTTACACAGCTTGCAGAAGAGTTGTTTAAAGTCAAAGCCCACAGTGAGCTTGGGCTTACGCATCACTGGAGATTTCTCACCTTTGTCTTCCTCACGGGGCCTCTTGAGGGTGTGCGTGGTGTCAGTGCCCTTCTCAGATTGATTTTTTTTGCCAGTTGAAGAGCTGGACACAGTACTTTTGCCAGCGAGGATCTTGTGAACAAAATGCATGTGCCTCTTCAGCCGTGCCTGTGTGCTGTAGCTCCTCTTGCACAGGAGGCACTTGCCGGTGGCCAGATTGTACTGGGGTAGGGGAGAAACTATCTTAGGGTTAGGAGAGCAAGGGCCACAGGGCCCAGCAGGCACGACTTCCAGATCATTTGACTTCGTGGAGATATCAAGTGTAATCAGGTCACGCCGGAGGCCACGGTGCACCTCATCAAAGTGACGCCGGACATTCGCTTTGGTGGCAAAGGTTTTGAAACAGACTGGGCAGCATTTTCCACTGGGCCCTGGTGACTGTTCTTGGCGCTCCTTCACCACAGACAGCAGGCTGGTGGGCACTGTGTGAGTCTCCATAAACTTGTGCAGCTCCTCTAGCCTTTGCTTGTGCACTTCACGGCAGTGGCGGCGTACGCTGCGCCATGAACTGAAGTTTTTGCTGCACAGGCAGCATGTGATATTCACATCATCCATGCCACCATCAATCACCTCCTCCTCCTCACCTGCATCCTCTGGTTCCTCCTCATCTTCATCTCCTTGAGCATCTTTGCCTGTGTGCACTTCACCATCTCCTTCATTTGCTTCCTCGTTCTCGCTTTCTTCACCTGTATTACGTTCCCCCTGGTCTTCCCCTTGGCCCTCTGGTTGGGTGTGTTTCCAGTCTTCCAGACTGTGGTTGGAGCTTTGGGAGGGAGAGTGAATGTCCGCATTACTCTGTGTAGTCAGATGTTGAAACACAGCGTTCTGGTTGCCTGGTATGGGCTCCAGTTGCACCACATGCTCCGCCTGTTTGGGCCGGGGATAAGTAACCTCCAGGATCTCTTTAATGCCTATACTCTGCCTGCAGTTTCCTGAGAGCGCTACAAAAATGAGAGGAGACAGCTTAATAACTCTTTCCATATCATAGCTTTCCACTGTAAATTATATTACATTATTTGAACCATTCATACAATCCTCAACAGAGCTGCAGGTGACAGAATCCAGAAATAATTACCTACTTTTCAATTAAAAAAAAAAAAAGCTGTCAAAAAATATAATACAAATGTGTGGACTTTAGGACAGACCTTCTGATTCTGGCTTCCTCGGAAAGCAGTAGAACTTCTTGTGTGTGATTAGGTTAGGAAGTCCACGGAAAAGGCTCCGACAGAGCTTGCACTCAAATATTGTGTCCACCTCTTTAAGTAATATGTGTTTCAATTGTGTAGTACCTATAAAAGGGCACAAATGGGCAGATCAATGCTGCTGAACCATAATCCACTTTGCTTTAGCCCCTGCCTCTTCCCCAACTCTAGGAAGGCCATGAGCGTAAACACATTTGAAATAATAAAGTAGAGTACCTGTGCGAAAACATTCAATGATCTGCTGAATGCCAGACTTGGATGTCTGCAGCTGTCTCTGCAACAATGGAGGGTCTCCTGGCTCTATAGAGTATGCTGAAATAAAGAGAGAGAGAGAGAGAGAGAGAGAGAGAAAAAAACAGTAAAAACCTTTCAATAAAGAAAGCTAAATAAACTAGGAGCAGCCTGATGCAAAATGTGTGGCACTAGCTACACTGATCATTAATACTGATGATCAGACATTACTATTAATCTTGGACAAGGTGGTGATCCTGTGAGGCACATTTCCACTGCAGGGCTTTTTTGCAAGAACTCTGGAAGTTCAGGAAAATTTCCACTGTATAAATTAGGGCTGATATTAATTAATGAGCCATAGCTCTGGGAACCTTTTTGACCCTGCTATAGAATAGTGCTGCATTCGACTAAAGGATGTAACTCCAAAAACGGACAAAACAAAAAAAGTCCACTCAACTTGGAATTCCCACTCAGGGTGATCTTGCCTCTAAATGAGTTATGAGATGTGTGTGTGTGTGTATGTATTTTTGTTCAAATCCATCAACGTACAGTCATATTCGCTTGTTAAATCTATAACACTGACTAAGCAGTTCACTGTTTTTAGATAAACATGCATCACCCATCACACTCATTAGCTGATTAGTTTTTTGCAGACCAAGCAACAGTAAGAATGTAGAAAGTCAAAAATCCTGTGTGACCGAGGCTCCCACTTTTTTTTTTTGCTAAACAAACAGACCACCGTCCTGCTGTCTTGTTTCTATTGGCTCTCTGAGGATTGTCAGAAAATTCACAGGTCAAAGTTCACCTAGGTAAAACTGACTCAAAGTAAAGGTAACTGTTACCAGAAACAAATGCAATTTTCATGTGCTGCGTCCTTTCCCCTTTTGTGAATCAACTTTTCCAGCAGGAAAATTTTATTCACGTCTGGTCTGAGTGCTGCTTTAGCGGAAAAAAATAAAATAAAAAAAATTCAGAAAAGCAGTTCACGTGTCTCCCATATCGCCATAGCAAGAGGCAAAAATAAATAAATAATAAATTCTAAGGCTAACCAGTAGATGTTTGCACCTGTGTACTATTACTCACTACTGTTCCTGCTGTGGATAGATGTGTGTACACAAACACAGCTTTCAATCGTTTTAAACCACACAATGTTGACCAGCCATCCTGATAAGCTACCCATTATCAAATCTGAAGCTATCCATTTCCCCACACAAACACACACGGGTAATATTAATCAAAATTACACCAAGTCTAAGACAATTATATGTACATTTGATTTAGTATGATCAAGAATGTGTGCACTGCTGTTAATTTAGAGTTCATGGTCAGAGACAGCATGGTGTTATTTACCAACCGTCATTTCTCTAAAATGTTCCTTGATGATTTGGAAATCACCTAAAAGTCAATAAGGCTTTTGATTTTGTGTGATTTTGATCTAGTGCAGCAAAGGTGGACAGACAGCACATAGTGGACAAAGCAGGAGATTCTGCAGAAAGATTGATGCGGGAGCAGCTGTAGGATTTGAAACCTGGTGGTCCTGCTTGAGGCCAGCACAGCCTAGGAGTTTGTTTGTTTTTTTATACTAGAAGTGTTTTATGACTGTATGAGAGTAATTCTTGGGAGGCTGCCAGCAGCTAGGCGGTTGAATGAAGAGGTGGTGGTCAAAATATAGACAAAAGCCTTATTTGAAAGGAAATTGTAAAGTTTTTGAGGGCCAACAATGCCTTGGATGGAACATTGACATTTTTGTTACAACTCACATCCTATCAACTGATGCAAGTGCTCTAGAGCCCACTTCTAAACTCTACCATTCTCCAGAAGGAATTCCCAAGCTTGCCTTGCTGTTCTATCAGGTAAACAGTATAAAATGATCAGAACAAGTGAGAGAAAGGTCAGAATTCTTCAATAGCCCAGCTGCAATCAGACTTGGCAGCCCATCTGACCACCTCCTGCACCATGGGGAGGACACATTCAATCAACTGTACTACCAAAAGCACCTTATAGGGAGTAACTCCAGCTAATTTAATAACAATGGTGCTCATTTATCAATCCTTTAATAATGTTGAGTGTAAATTCTTGCTTCGTGTGTGTATGTTGATGAATACCAGTCACGCATAAATTACCAGGCACAAACACCGTACCGCCACTTTGCATTTGGTGTCGCCCATAAAACTCATGAAAGGTAAAGCTCATAGTGCTGAAATGAAGAGGAAATGGCACAAAAAATCCTGTTTCTACTGTACTAGTGATCAATGTCAATGGCAACTACATGTTTTAATACATAACTTCATTTGAACATGGTTTCTGAACTGCTTAAGGATGTTTTTGATCATGTTTGTTTCACTTTCATAGTTGTACTGGTTTATTTACTTTTTATGAACATGCAGAACCTGGTGTTGAGTAAAAAAAATAATTTTATTATTTGATATATTTAGAAATGAAGCTTTGGGCTCCAGTGAATGAATGATATCCAGCTTGACCTGCTCAGTAATAGCGATTATGGCTATATATGTTGATTTTGTTGTTTAATGCTGATTAAACAACAAAATCAACAAATATAGCCATAATCTCTACATTTCACTGCTCTCCCTATAAGTACATATATCTGTACTGAAAAGTCAGATTATTATCAAGCTGCTATACAACTGCAACGATTATTTTCATAATCGATTAGTTGGCCGATTATTATTATTTATTTATTTATTTATTTTTTTCGATTAATTGATTAATCGGATGAGGGCGGGGCAAACTTTCAGTGCCTTTCTTTTGTTTATTTAAAATAAAATCCACAAACTGAGTGTTACAAATATAAACTCAGACTAAAACATTACACAACTGTTTGTCCAAAACAGAAAAGAACCCAACACACACACACACACACACACACACACACACCCCAGAATATATATTATTAATTTAGGACTGTAATTTAATTCGGTGCTTTTTGTGAATCCATAAAAAAAATAATGCATAAGCACTTATATATAATATAAATATAAACTGGATATATAACTAAATTAGATAGATAGATAGATAGATAGATAGATAGATAGATCGCATTATTGTTATGGATGCACAAAAAGCACAGAATTAAGCTACAGTCCTAAATTAATAATAAAAACTCACTTTCACTGCACCTTGTGGTTTCTGTTACTTGTTGTCTTTAGGAATATTATTTTATTTTTGGTCATAGTGTTTTAATTAGACATTATAGATCTCACTCGCGCTACACTCTGTATCAGCGCGTCTACACCGCGCGTGATCAGCAACGCGGCCTCGTTACTAACACGTCACTTCCGTTATAATAAACTACAGAATTTACACTGCAAGCGCAAATACAACATATAATGACAATAAACTTAAATTAAACTAAACCGTTCAAGCAACTTGCGACCGCATCACTGTCATGCTTCCGTGCTCCACAAACTCCGCTTTATAAAGTTTATAAATCTTCTCGGCAGTGTTTAATATAAAATGCTCCAGAGGACTTAGAGGTCGCACACTTCCTTCCTCAGTCACGTGATGATTTCTCCTCCGTCTGATGGAGACTGAGGTCATGTTGGGAATAAAAGGTAACGCTGACAGAAAGTAAACTGAAGAAAGTCATTATCGGTGAATCTGTGTGTCTGCTAATGCTAGCGTGCGTGTGACGTCATGCACTGTCGCCTAGAAGCGGCTTATATTTCCGGTTAGTAAAAAAATAAAAAATAAAAAACCGCTAGTGTTCCATTTGAGACGATATTACCTTTCTAAAATCCACACACTAGATGGTAGAGTACACAGTGCATAGTGTAAGTGTACAGTACGTCATTTAGGACACAACTTTAGTATTTACTCTCCGAAGCGTGTTTTCTGAACAGAAGTAACGTAATGAGTAAATCTCCCCCGTGCTGCACAGACCGACTAATCCATAATGATTCATTACAACGATTTTCATCATCGATTATTATCCATTTTATCGATTAGTTGTTGCAGCTCTACACACAATCAAATAAAGGTTATTAGCTTGACCAAAAACAAGCTGAGGATGCTTTCCACATTTCTGGTTTAAAATGAGCATTTGTTCAAGTGGTGGTGGTGGTTATCTGAGTTTTTAACACTTAACTTGTTTTCAGTGCTGAATCAGCTCATAAGTAAATGCATACATGGTGAAAAGAAAGACAAGAGAGAGCCGACTCAGCCTGTGCTGTAGAACAGATAAGGCTTCTGTGATTCAATTTTACTGAAGACACAAACACAGCTGGCTTTATAAAGTTGTGATCAGTGTCGCGGTATTAATGGAGTCATGTATCTGAGCTTTGTAAATGACCAAAACACACACCTCTATATAACTGCTCCTGACAAATAAATAACAGTGTTGTTCTGTGGGTGACCCACCACCAGTAATACGTTGCCATCAGTCAGTGGTCAGTGACACACACGGTGTTTAAACATGGAGGCATTACCACAGGAAGAACGGCTGCTAGTTTTGCTCTTTAACCCTTCACTACTCTGACCACCATTCAAATAAGATCAGGGCAGGTTTTTAAAATAACTTTGTTAGCTCATGTCCTTCAGCAGTCTGTGCCTGATTGATTTATACTAATCATTTCAAAAGAAAAAAATTATTCTGTCAATAATCTTCCAGTAAAGTGTGGTGCTTTTGATTTTTACTGGCAGTGTACACTTATAAAGACCGATTATACAAATATAAGAACCGATCAGGTCATGTCACAACCCCTTCTCCCTCAAAAAACCATCAGAGTGAAAAGGCCAATATGCTTGCAGAGGGCAAGTGTAAATGTTAGTCTCGGCATTGGAGTCACCACCCATGATTAAACAACCGTGGTTTTCACTCTTCTAAACAAGACTCTCCGATTAGCTGCAGTGTGAAATACCAGAACCGAAAGAAGCAGCCTTAAAAAAAAAGCTCAAAAACGGATCTAAATCAGTATTTTGTACATCACTAACAGAGACCGTTTACAAAAGCTGACCTATATAACAACAAGCAGAACAAACATGCATCAGCCAGCAGGACAGACATTATTTAAAAATAAAACGTGTGCTCACGCATTATCCCGAGGTGTCAAGTTTTAGAGGAACAAAAATGCATCCTGCGCACTCAAAGAACAGAGATACAGCAATGCTCTAATGACAGAGGTGATCTCATTACGCAGAAAGAAGCTACGCCATATTTGTTTTTGGAATGCCCAATTTTCACCAGCCATTTTCATCAAACTTCATTTGGCCCGGTCGGCCAAATATGCTGCTTCACTTAGAAATAGGTCACACTATGAAAGAAAACTGGATTTAAATTCCACAATTCATATGGTTCAGTCTATTATAGTGCTTTTCCAATGTCACTGTTCTTCGACAGAAGAAGAGGAAACCAATACAGGACACTGATAGTACT
This sequence comes from Stegophilus panzeri, assembly GCA_024331685.1. Classification (NCBI taxonomy): domain Eukaryota; kingdom Metazoa; phylum Chordata; class Actinopteri; order Siluriformes; family Trichomycteridae; genus Stegophilus; species Stegophilus panzeri. Next base: position 2,689,778 of record JANDJT010000092.1, on the reverse strand, counting down.
GAATTCTGATTTAATTCCTTGCCATGATGTTCGGTAGAAAAGCACCAATAATGCAAGTCTGGAGAGCCAATAGCAGGCCTAATCCAAAGGAACCAGTTACATTATACACATTCAGGCAACAATCTTTTAAACAGTCTCATCTAAGTCACTGGCATCCTGTAAAGAACTGTAGCAAACCACTGAATAGGGTTTTGCAAATCCTCCATGTCAGCCACAGCGTGTTGTTATTCGCCCACATAAAGCTCCACTATGGGTTTAGCTGGATGTGGATTATGCATGAATGTCCATGAGAAAAGATCAGTGTTGGCTCAGCTCAGTGCCCAGGATCAGGCAGAAGAATTGTTATTAACAAACACAGTTAGCTGTCCCAGTGAGTGTCCATCCATGTAGAGGAATTAAGATTAGAGAACAGATTAGTAATAGTGGAAAGAAGAACAGACACAATCCTGATGGCGTAAAATCAGAGAGAAGACAAACAGGACTGTCTTTGTGTGTGTGTGTGGGGGGGGGGGACGACCATTTGGCTGGTCCTCATGAGGAACACCGATTTTTTTCTAACAAAAACTGCAGTTTTCATTTTTCAAAAATTAAGAGAGGCATAATGTTTTATTTTTGGTTACTCGGGTTAAGGTGCATTCACACATAAAGCGATTAAATCGCTGCAAGTCGCCAGTAGGCGTTCCTACTACTGGTTGTCATAGTGACATGGGTGAAGCAACTAGCATTCCACTTTTGACAACAAACCAGTTTTCTTGCCGCTAAAATTAAACATTCTGGAGGGAGAGCGAGCTTATATAAAATTCAAGAGTGTATATATGCATCATATCCTACGAGATGCAAAAGCACAAGCGCCAATTAGCTTAGCTTAGCTTATGGCCTTAGCGTGTTTAAAGCAAAATAATAATAATGAAAATACTCATTTTTTGCTCCAATCGAACAAAATCCAATTGTAGCTGCTATAACTGAGCGTCACCATCAGGGTGTCATTCACTATATGCTCGATGGTGACCGGGAGCCGGACCGCAGCTCTTCGGCTGTGGCCTCCATGTTTCCTGGTTTGGTGCTGCTCGTTCCCGGGCGTCAAAGCAGCAACAAGCCGGACACTTCACCCAAGATAGGAGCTACACTGGGATTTTGCTCGATTGCAACAAAGGGTGAATGTTTAATTATTACTTCTTTTATTATTTATTTATTTATTTTGCTTTAAACTCACTAAGATCCTAAGCTAATTGGCTATTGCTGCAAAGGCGCTGCTTCTGCTAGTGAGCACGGGTGGCTACGGATCACGTGCGCTCTAATGTCTTCACTCCCATTGGTAGTCGCTGCACCAAGTCGCTCCAAATTTGCATACAGTTAAACTTTTCTGAACTTTGTCATGTCGCTAGGGCTGTGGTGTCATATCACATGCCATGTTAATGTTTCTGCTTGAGTGGGCACTATGACAAGTACAGAGTACAACGTTTTATATACAAGTATAATAATAATAATAATAACAGCTGCAATATTAATTTGTATTTATAGTCTACCATATAGCAGGAGATTTTATATTAATGCACAAATTACATCATCACAATCAAACACCTTATATGGTGTTGTCTGTTAGTTTGGCGCGGGTTTGTTTGAGCGTGGTAAAATCCAGTCAGGTGAATGAATTCTGCTATTTCACTTCGGGTTCTGCCGCTGCGATGAATCGTGTTGCAAAACCAAATGTTACATTGTTGATCTGGGAACATTTTGGAATCGTGCCTAACGAGAGAGGTGAACCAATAAATTTGGATGAAGCTATATGTCGGATTTTGGGGGGGGGCTATTAGGCAGCCGCGTTTTTTATTTTATTTTATTTAATATTTACATTGTTAACATATTATACAAGTTACTGTCCTACTGGTATTTCTTTCAAAGTTTATAGGCTTATGGTATACTACACTTGTAAAAGAAATAAAAGTATTCGTCAGAGAAACGTGCGACTGTGTTTCACTCCATCGCTTTATTATCCACTAATTCTCCTTCTGCAATCACAATACCGTATCCCACAGCGCCCTCAGGCTGTTTCTCATTGCAACAACATGACACAACAAGGCTGTATTGAGTTGTTTCAATGACGGAAGTGCTAAAATATAATTTTAGTTTATTTACTTAATTAAATCTCACTTCCTCCATCCCCCCACCGCTCCGGTGGTACTGTCACGGTAACTGCCACAGTCTCAGCTCTATGCGTCGCTGGACACGCCCACATCTAGTCACCAATGGTATCGCTGCAGCGATAATCATGTCAAAGGAAGGTCCTCACCAGTAATGCTGCATTTGACAAGGTAAGTCAGACGTGGGAACTCGGAGCTCAGAACTGTGTCATTTTCTACCTCCATGGGTCGAGCTAAGGAGTGGGGGTAAAACCATGGATGCCTTCATGTTTGTCTTTTGTTAGCAACAAGCTAGCCAGTTACAACAAACTGTATAGTAAGCGTTATAGATTTTATAAGAGTCTGTTGATTGAACCAAAGTAAATACTTGTATTTACAGTATAACCCATTCAAAAGCTAAGAGGTGCTACTTTGTTTACTGTTCATGCTGAGCATCAGTAGATTTGATGTTACTTGCTGAACTCAGGGTAGAGGAGACTGTCCCATGTTCTGCGTTGAGTTTTCTTTGGTTTGTCCTAGTCTGAGGTCAGAATTTATGAGGTATTTGAATGCAAACATGTCATGTACAGTCCCCTTGGAAAGTATTGGAATGGCAAGGCCAATTCTTTTGTTTTTGCTACACACTTGAGACATTTGGGTTATGAGATCAAATGATGAATATGAGGCAATAGATCAGAATTGTTAAACAACTTGGAACATGGAACCTTTTGGTTGAACACACCCATTTCTCAAGAATTCAGAAGTTTACAGGAACATTTTTTCCTGCCAATTTACAGGGAAATGCATACAAATGAATCAGGAGGAACTTCATCACGCGGCAAAACACACTGCCAACTCAACAAAAGACGTTATCGGGGGGAAAGTGGAAGATTTTAGACTGGCCAATCCATCTACCACACCTTTACCCAGTTGAGCAGTATTTCACCTCCTGAAGAGGAGACTGAAGGGAGAAACCCGACAAAACAAACGGGTTTGTTTAAACAAGTTGTTGAACTGAAAGCATCACAAGAGAAGAATTCATCAATTTGGTGATGTCAATAAGTTGCAGGCTTGATGCAGTTATTGCAAGCAAGGGATATTAAGTGTTATTTATATTAAGACTGTTCCAATACTTTTGCTTACCTAAAAATTGGTCTGCTACCAAAGGTGCCATGTTTCTAAGTTGTTTAACACATCTAGATGTAAATATCAGGAAGTGAAAGCTGAAATTCTGATCCATCGTCTCATATTTATCATTTAATCTAGAACCCAAATGTCTTCAGTGTATAACAAAAACAATAGAATTAGCCTTGCCGTCCCAATACTTTCGGAATAGACTGTATATATTGTGTAAGTATATTTTGTGCAAGTTATGAGTTTGTTGTACTTGGTTGGAAAGTTTTCACATGTTGAGTTTTATGCTGAATTTTAGAAATTTTGGTCTGTTCAATATTATTTCACTTGTGTTTCTGGCAACTTGTGTTTGTAAAACAGAAATAAATATCGCGCACCAGGGTGTGCGAAACAAAACTGTTTCTGACTACAAAACAAATATCTACAATAGTTAAATTTCCACTGATCGACACCTTATAGCTCTCACTGTCATCGCCTGATGAACACCCTGAGAGACAGAACTAAACACTCACTGCATGAAGACTAATTTATACTTACATTTCTGAGTGAAAACTGAATGGGTTTATGGGTAATCCTAACCCACAGAGGCTATAAAATGAAGTTACATTTTTTTTTTAATACTGCCCAAAGCCAAAATAAAAAGCATGCTGGAAAATGAGGTCAATGTGTCACTTTTCTTTAAACGACTACAGAAGAGAGAGATCAACATGAATTGGATGTAGAGAGATTTCATCAGTACATTTAAACAACATATTATTGATTCTCCTTCATTCATTAAACACTCTTGCTCCTCTTGTGTACACGTCAGCGTAATGTATCTGAAGTATAACTTTAGTTTACCAGGTCCTGACTTTGGTATATTTTGGCATTCCACAGCCGAAAGGTGTGTGTGTATTTGTGTGAAGAATGGAGGGGTGTGACCTTTCGTGTGTAGGGGTCATGAACTCTGCTGTCTCCTTCTGTGCCACAGACAATAAAGGAATGTACTGAAGTCCCCTCTGACCCACTTGAGACAATGTGAACTTGTGTAGAGTTTTTCCACTGACACGGTGACAGTGCTGGAGCCAAGTCCCACATTAACTCCTCTCTAACAGTGTTTTTGCTTAGCAAGTGAAGACATGTTGTATAATGGAAAAAAAAGTTGTAAGGGTGTGAGAACACATTGTGACATGATGTACTGTGATGCAAAAATGTGCATGGTGGAAATGTGCAATATCAGCACTCTTAATTATGAATATAATCCAATTGCACTGTCTGAACACCAGAAGCCCCAATATGAGTAATAGAGTTAAAATTTATAGAGAGAGCAAGCTAGTCATGTGATCGCGTTCTTTTGTGGAGCGTCTGCAGGATTCCCATCACCTGATCGCTCCAAATTGCAATGACCTACACGCATTATACGTTCTATAGTTAAATGCCCACATTACAACGGTTAAAAAGGGCTTAAATAACAACTATAAGACCACTAAACCTATTTCTAGACAAATTTAGTCATTGCAAGCTTTACATTGTCTTCTGTTGGGAGATCATTTTGCTTCTTTCTAAAAAATAATAATAATAATAATAATAATAATCACAAGTGAAACAAGTAAAACATCTAGAAATAGGCTTAATAATCTTATTTGTTTTAAAACAATCTAAACAGGGAAAGCTGAGGTGAATTTGCCAGTATTAGAGATGTTTTTTGGTACTTGATGTGATTTTTTGCAGTGAGGGTAGTGGTAGTTATTCTTGTCCTGGCATGAGGATATGTTTTTGGCTGACATTCCGGATAAGGGCATCAGCCAAATGCTATAAATGTAAAATGTAAGGATCTAGGGGCAGTAATGAACTGCAAATCTTCCTGCTCCATCATACTGAGTAGCACAGCCTCAGTTTTTCTGTCCAAATGTGAGGAGAATTTCATTAGATCATGCTCCGTTACCCCCACCAATGTGGTCAGGGTTACTGACCTCCTACTAACTGTGGGGGTGGAGTCATTTCATTGCCTCTACAAGTTCTAAATTTCATTACTTCCCTGCCGTTAAAAGAAAGAAAAAAAAGAAAAAAAAAATAGTGACCATTTACGGTTTTGATTTAGGATGGGAGGATCAATTGGCTGTAGATCGGATTCTGCTGATTTTTGGTCTTTTGTCTGTCCAGTACAGTGAGTCAATCAGTGATGTACAACATGTGAGTCTAATCTCATGATATGCACTGAGGGGAAAAAAAAAACAAAAAAAAAAAAACCACATGCTGAAGTGAACCGTGTCATCATTCTGGCAGTTTTTCACTCTCTCAAACCAAGCCACTGCCATTTTCAAAGTATATACAAACCAGTGAGCCTCATGGGGAAACAAAGCAAAAGAAATTACAGCAAGCATCAAAAGCTAGCAGAACTAGTGTAGATGGAGAACATAACACCAACAATGAGCCACCGCAATTTCACAGTAGCGGTCTGAAAGCTAAAGTAATCCTGACCAAAGTGAAAACATTTATTGCGCTACATAACCAGCCGAGCTTGACGATGTGTGATTCTGCTGATTATTGATCACCTGCTTGATGAGATTTCCAGTTGGGAATACTTTTCAGATGTTGTCCTTCCCGAGCTCTACTAAACAGTTCATGCCTCCTGAAGAATAATGTTAAGCGATATGTTCATAACTCATAATTCCGGACCTCCTGCCAGGAAAAACCAAGTAAAACATCTCAATTCAGAATTCCTACTGAGGAACACGGGGTGATCCTCTCTACTCCCAGTGCCTCAGAGTTCAACAAGTGACGTTAAAACATGAACAGTAAACACAACAGCACTTCTTACCTTTAAATGTATACACAAAGTATTAGCTTTAGATCAATCTACAGACACACATTTTCACCCGTTAAAGCTATAACACTGATGATACGGTTCACCATTTTGAGGGAAAATATATACATCAGTCATCACAGTCAGCAGGCTAGCTTGTTGCTAACAAAATACGACGTGCACGTTTTTCCCCCACATTGCAGCATGGAGGTCGAAAATGATGTCACGCCGAGCTCCGACTTCCCACTTCTGAGGTAAGACAAATATAGCATTTGTTTGAGTATATAAGGGCTGTGGTACCTGGCCCTGTCCCTGATCTGAATTAGTATCAGCCAGTCATACTTAATGACAAGTGACAACGGTATCAACCTCACAGAACACTAATCAATCAGTCTCTGGTATGATTATTTTATGGTGATTGGTGGAAAGAAAGCAAGTCAGTTCTTGGGTCCCTGCCTCTGATACTGTACACTGAATTCTCAGTTCTCTACAAGTACCTTAATCACAGCTCTACAGTAACTGCTCGAGTGCACTGTAGATCTGCTGACCAAGAGCGAAGAAAAAGAGGCCTTCCTTACCTGGCATTAGGTTGAGATGCTCTGGCCTGAGCACTGTGGATTTTTCCTCCAGATTGTCTGTCTGGCATGACTTTTCGTTGCTTGGGATCTCAGCTGTGAGATCCTCCATGTTCATTTGCTGAGCTGAACCTCTGAAAAGAGCAGAAAACAAAATTGACACAGTGCAAGGCTAAATGCTAATGCTACTTCGCTGAGAGGAAAATGATACTAGAACACGCTAATGAAAACGTTCATGATGCAGCACAGGTCAGCGCTAAAGGAAATAAGACATGCTATAGCATACTGATTTAACGGTTATGGTGGTTAAACCCCTAAAGTGTGGCTTTGTTGGCTACATTTCTGTTTCTGTTCACAACACTAGAAATGTACCTGGACAAGCCAGTCAGTGATAAGTGACTCACGGCAAAGTAATGATTACTCGAACATTTTCTCTATGCTGCTTGTGTCTAACTCACTGCACAGGAAATTCCCCTTTGTCCTTGAAAGCAAAAAATATCATCAGCTAGGTAAATTCCTGTATCAGTAGTGAATGCAAATGTACACACAAACACAAACACACACACACACACACACACAAAGAAAAACAGAGCGTCACATCAGATCCCTAAACCATTCACACCCCTGACTGGGTCAGTGCTATTCAAATTAGCAAACAATTCACAGTCTGAGTGTAATGAGCTCAGCTGGGAGGCGTGCCTGTTCACGAACACCCTTCCTCACACCACTCACTGAGACTGAATACTGAAAATAGCACGAGGCACTTGTGTGGAGTTTTATGTGGGTTTTAAATAACCGTATTTGTGGATAAATTCTGGACATGTAGTACCTGACTACAAAAAAAAACAATCTGGTCCTCAGGGGTTTTTTTCCCCCGTAACGAAGAGTGTATAAAGGGCAAGGTCTGAACACCATGGGTACTCCACATAAATGAATTCTTCAGACTTAATATAAGATTCCTGACAAGAAATGAACACTAGATGGAGGCAAACACCAGTTCCAATTGATTAGCTGAGCAAGAGAGCATAAACTACTAAAAACTAGCCCTCGTCTAGCCCTGCTACACAACAGTAGTGTAATAATGCATATGCTAATAACAAATTCCTAGCAAGACTGAACATAAATTAAATTTCAGAGGCAGCACAAATCTCTCTCTCTCTCAGCACAAATGCATTATTCTGTACTAATGCACCACACCGCCTTGTCTACAGAACGTTACATTTAAAGTTATAGCTTCACTAAATATAATGACAAACTACACAGAAAATCCTGAATTTTAACAAGTAAACCTGATTAGCTGATAATGTGAAGCTATAATATTCCCCACATCTCACATAAGATGGCACCCAGAGCTCACTAGGGCTGGCTGATCAGACAAACATTTCACATCACCATACTTGGAAACGTTTCTACAATACATGATATGAATATTTAGGTTTGTTAAACAGCAAAAACACTCACTGCATTGTTTTAAACTGAGGAAAAAAAAAAAAAAGATTAATCCCCCCCAGATCAGGTGTTTCAACATTTGAATTTTCTTTTTAACGCTTTGTAACCCACGCAGGTTCACGATGCACCGCCCCCTAGGATCTATACTGGCCTCTAGGGTGTATTTAAAATTCATTCCAGACCAGAAGTCAGTTTCACAAACAAGTTTTCTGAGTGACACTGTACACTTTTGCTAAAGGCCATGGCTTAATCCATTGGTTTTTATTATTATTATTATTTTATTTTTTTTTTTTATTTTTTTTTTTTATCATGTTCTACATATCTTCCAGTAACGAATAAAAATTAACTTACTGCTGCTCCCTTAACATCTACAAAAATAAAATCACATCATACTAAAAAATGAGGGACATTTGAACATTTTACTACTTTAATGATTAAATGTTTTAACACCAAATCATTGGTAAATAAATAAAAATTATAATCTTAATTTTAATAAAGATTCTAACAGTTAACAGGTTGGAAATCCGAAAAAATATTAAACAGCAACATTAGCATCAAAACAGACTCCAACTGTTAACAAAACATTATATACAGTATATATATATAAAAGTGATATCACAATATCCATAACATCTCAGTGTGCTGTACTGTAACACAATCTGTTGCGATATCAGTCGTATTGTCCTATCACCCAGCCCTACTGCACACCAACATTTAACATGATTCAGTTTATTTTTTTTGACTGGAAGCAGCTGATGTGATGGTAAAAATTTGGACTTCATCTTTATAATTGTAAAATGTAAATAAAATGGTGTGGATAAAATTTTTCCTCCCCTTCATTGTTATTAAATATTAATATTTTATTAATAAAATATATATATATATACATAAATGTATTTGTGTAGAAATGTAATAAAGTCCCTTCAAACAGGTCCCATGGGATAAGCTCCAGGCTCCACGAGACCCTGTGTAGGATGAACGGTACAGAAAATGTATGGATGGATCTTCAAACTGTGTTTTTAAATGGAACACCACTGTATTGCCGCCCTGCAGCCCTGCCCCTACAGCGGCGCCCTGCGGCCCTGCTCTAAAGCCAAGCCCTACCGCGCCACCCTACAGTGCCACCCTAAAGTCCTACCCTACCGTGCCGTGCCACCCTACAGCCCTACCTTACCACGCTGCCCTATCGTGCCGCCCTACAGCCCTACCCTACTGCGCCATTGTACAGCCTTACCCTACAGCACCGCCCTACACCCCTACTTACTCAGACGGGCCATCCATGAAAACTATTACATTGTTGTTTTCTAACAGTGAAAGCCAGTAAGCTAACCTCTAGACATATGGCACTTTTCCACTGCATGGTACAGCTCGCCGTGACTCTGCTAACTTTTTGGGGGCTTTCCATTGTGGATAGTACCTGGTACTTTTTAAAGTACCACCTCGGTTGAGGTTCTGAGCGAGCCGAGCCGATACTAAATGTGAGCCACGCACTGAGGGAGTAGGAATTCTCCTTAACAGGTGGTTCTGTATTGTGCCTGAATAAATGTCATTTAATACACACTTTGCGTACAGTAATATTTAGGGCTGCAACTAACGGTTATTTTCATAATCGATTAGTTGGCCGATTATTTATTTCAATTAATCGATTAATTGGATGGGGCAAACTTTCCGTGCACTTTTTTTAAATTATTATTTAAAATAATATCCACAAATTGAGTTACAAATATACATTCAGACTAAAACTTTACACAACTGTTTGTCCAAAACAGAAAAGAACATTTCGGCACTGTGGGCCCCTGTGAGCCGATGTACAGTGGTGTGTGCACTACGCAGAAGGTCAGTACTACACTGCAGGTCGGTTGTGAAAATATTCTAATATACTATGAGCCGTTTCAATAGTATCTTTTTTTCCACTTTCAGTATTTCTGCAGGCCTTGAATTTGACACGTGATTGTAGTTTAAAGGTGACTCTATAGTAACCCTGAACATTTCTCATACATGATGCATCATTTCAAGGCAAGAAGATTTCCATTCTGTCCAACACTACAAATGTGCAACTACATAACAGCTGCAAAATGATTAACATACACACCATATTCACACTCGATGTATCATACTAGCATTTCCTATGCGTTGTGTATTGACTCTGTTAAACCCACACTCGTTTAGATTATGATCTGATTGGATTACACACTCAGCCAGTAATAAGAACAATATTAGAATCATGTTGAAGTGTTAACTAGTCATTATCAGTATACAGTATAGGCTTCATTATACGACACCATCAGAGTTCTCAACAGTTCACACCGGGATGTTTTTTCCCCCAGCGCGTTAAAAACAGTCCGTTTTTCGATGCGTTTTTTTGTGTTCACATCCACGAGTTAAATACGAGAGATGTGCTGAATGAAAGTACCAATTCACTCCCTGACAGTAGATGGCACGTATTGAAAAGCAGAAATACCACGATACACAAGGTGGCGCCATCCACTCCTGCAAACATCCTCGCGCTTTTTTCTGGTGTATGTATTGCGTAAGCTTTTGTCCTTCAGTTTAATCTTCTCCATGACACAGCACACAAATGATGGAGATGGTTAAAAGTTTGCAAAAGAAAAAGTTACAAGCCTATGTACATGGAAGAAAAAAAAAAATGAAAATGAAGGGAAAATGAAACTCACCATCGAATTTTATTTGATCGGCAATTCCTTGCCACAACAACTCCCTCTTGCTGTGGGGTTTATCATAAAGTTCTTGGCGTTCAGACACCAAACAGCAGCAGCTCAACATTCATCTTGCTTCTTGCTTGCATCTTCAGGTATCGACGTGTTCTCGGCAAGAAAGTTGTGTGCTTGAGCACCGTGGTCGTGATTTTTATGTAACTTCAGCGGCTCCAGGCACTTGAACAAAAGCGCGTCTCATTGGCCGGCCAGTTTTTAAATGCAGTTTTTAACACCACTCGTTTTACACATGGGTGTGAACACACCCCACTGACAGCCACTGATTTAGACATGGGGCGTTAAACACACTAAAAAAACATCCCAGTGTGAACAGGCCTTTAGAGAAGCACTGTGGAGGGGGAAGAGCAAGGACTCATCACCAAAAGCCTGACTGAGATGAGCTTCTGTGAGCCTATTTTCCCAACGGCCAATCACAGACCACCATTGTTCCCAATGACCAACATTTTGTCACTGGTCTTGGAACGCATAATGATTCACCAGAGACTGACTGACCATTGCAACTACAGACAGCTGACAAGAACATTCTGGCAGTGTGACTGTTTTTTAATCAAAATCTCAGATTAAAAATCCCACCAATAAAAGGAGGGCACATGATTACACAGAACCTGCAGGGAAGCTACAAATATGTCAGTGGTCATAGTTTCCATTAGCTGCTAAATACAGATTTTTGACTGTTAAAAATGCAAAATGTCAGATAAAATAATTTTTTATTAAAACAAAACTAAAAATATTAAACACAAAGTAGACATTAGACAAAGTACGTTCGCAACTGCATACCTAAATAAGGTCTCGGGCTGCGCAATTTAGTTTTTTCACGTTTCCCTCCTTTTTTACTTTCGCTTTTCAGTAGGGCTGGAACCATACTCTTATCTCCTGAAGCGATGTGTTTGTATTGTAAAGCGTTTTGTATTTTAATTTTTTTGGACACTACAGTGTTGCTGAACTACAGTGGTACACTGAACTGATGGATGAACTAAGGGGGGGC
>JANDJT010000092.1:2649143-2660225 GCA_024331685.1 Stegophilus panzeri | reverse complement strand
TTTGGACTGGGGGAGGAAACCGGAGTACCCGGAGGAAACCCCCGCAGCACGGGGAGAACATGCAAACTCCGCACACAGGGCAGCGGCAGGAATTGAACCATCAACCCTGGAGGTGTGAGGCGAACGTGGTGTTTCTATGACTTGCAGTCTTTCCTCTCCTTATCAGAGAATCATTAAAAGAAGAAGAAAAAGAAAAATCCTAACAAAAACAATAGGGTTCCACCTTTGATGCTTAAATCTAAATATTTGTTTAGTATAAAAAGTAAGAAAAGAAGAGACAACACAGCCCTAACTAGTACAGCACACAACTAAAAAGGACAGTTATCAGAGATCCTGAGTCACCAATAAACACTACTGTGTGTTTATTAATATAAACACAATGTCAACATACTTGAGTGTTTGCATGTGATTGGCACAGATATATGTATATATGTGTGTGTGTGTGTGTGTGGTGTATTTCAGTCTCGTGCCCAGTGTTCCTGGGATAGGCTCAGTGTCCACTGCCACTATGACCAGAACCAAATGATCACTGAAGATGAATTCCTGTTAAAGTGACCAGTGAGTGTATATTGTGGTTAATTAAGAATCAATAAAATAAAAAATGATTTGCAAACCTAACAATTCATGTGAAAAAATGTAACGGAAGCATATTTATATATTTATATTTATAAAATAAAGTTTATTTGAGTGTTTAGGAAGTGGTAATCCATGACTTCCTGTTTCACCGAGGTATAAATATGAGGTGACACAGAGGCCAAATTCCCTTAGTCACTCATCAACATGGGGTAAAGAACACACAAAAGAAATCAGACAAAAGTGTGGTGACCTTCATAAATCAGGCACTGGATAGAAAAAACATCTATACACCTGAAAATATCCATATTCACTGTTAGGGCAATAATTTAGAAGTTTAAAACAGGAGCTGTAATAAAGGTCATGAGTTTATTTTGCCCCCACGCACAGGGAGGATGGGATGAGGCAAAAAGTTCTCCAAGGATCACGATTCGATAGACACCACCTCCATGCCAACATAATCATTTGTTGTGTGTACCAGAATAATATCTATATATACACTCACTCTCACTCACTTTCAGTAAGAGCTTTATCAGGGTCGCAATGGATCTGGAGTCTATCCTGAACGCAGGCCATGGCATGGGAGTATACCCCAGCTGGGACGCTGTTCCAATGCAAGGCACACGTTCATACAGTAACCCCAGCTCAAGATGAAACCCAGAACCCTGAAGCAGTGAGGCAGCAAAGCCACCTGCTACACCACTGTGCAGACACACACACACACACACACACACACACACACACACTTTGCACTGAAACATCCTGTTTCTCTGGAAACTTTGTGTTTGGGGTGATTTCAGTGAGGAGGCTGCTGGGAATTTCCCATTAAGAGCAAAAGGTTACGGGTTTTCTCAATGAAAAAAGTGAGCTGAGAGAAGCCTCATGCTAGCTTTACTCTTACTTTTTATGAAGACCTTCTACATGTCCACACACAGCAATCACAAAGTTTGATCAAGAAATGACAACTGACTCAAAGTAGATAAAAACTATTTATGTTACACTTGAAATGCAAAACATTGTCAAACCTGAAAATACACCTCTCTCTCATTGTTGAGAATGCACAGGCCAACAGGGTGAGACGAAGGTCTTTAAGTATCAAATTGTTGTTTCCTTTTATTAAAAAAAAAAGCTTGTCTTTTCTTGCTATTGACATTCACAAATATAAGCAAAGTAGTCATATGCACACATGTGCAAGAGCGTATGTACTGTATCAGTAGAAGTAAGCAACAGGTCAGGGCCCAGCTTCCCAACAGCATCACAGTGTTGAGATCACCTTAAGTTTAAACAAAGTGGTTAGACCGACTCTCGCTCAAACACACAGCCTTCATCAGCTTCGGTGTGGATGCGTTCGGGGAATCTCACCCCAGCGTAGGATCAGAAACAGACACACTAAACATAGCTGCAGTTTACATTATTCAGAGATTTCCTTCTTTCTACTTCACCAGAATTGTGTGTGTGTGTGTGTGTGTTTTCTGTGAAACTGGGCAAAGGTCATTTTCTATTATTCAGTAAGTCATGAAGATATTACATTCTGATGAATAAAATTACATATTCGTTTGAAGAAACTTAGAAGAAACTCTGACTCTTAAGCGACAGCAGACACTGCGAGGCACAGTACTGAGCATTTAAAACAATACAGCTTCAGGTCAGGAAGAGTGGAAAGAAAGCATGATGCGCCTGTTTTATAGCCAGTAAAACCCACTATTAATCAACATGTTTTAATATAATCGGCATTTAAACCATCTATCAATCCAAATGTACTACTAGATGGCACTGTAGATCTCAGTGTTCGATGCAAATACGCAGGGTGAATTCAAATGTATTTTAATCCTGACAACAAATTCTGTCAAAATCACTTAGGGAAAGAAAAATGTGAGGTCCCTGTCTTTGTGGGTGTGAGCAACGACCACTGCATGCACTGCTATTCCAGATGTTTGAGAGTTGGAATGTTCAACTTACATTTTTTTGTGTTGTACATGTTTGAGAGGGGATGTTGCAAATTTGGAGTTTGGTGTAAACAAGGTAGTGCATGGTGTGTCATGCCTAAGAAGAAGAAGAAGAAGAAAAAGAAGTAGAGGAGAAGGAGGAAAGGTAGGAACAACATGCTTGCTGGAAATGTGTGTCAATTACAGCAGGTCATGGAATGTCCTTGATATTTTATTAAAAGCGCTAGTAACGGTTAAAGCCCAGGCATCCTTTAAGAAAGAGCTTGAACAAACCTACATCATGACTCTTAACTGCCAGAGATGTACACTTCACAATGCTGAAACCTCCATAGTGTTTTTAGAGCTGGATTAAGTGATGAAATGATTAATTGGGGGGGTGATGATGTGAGTCATTCGATCATTAATCACTTCTGATATCTATTTAATGACTATAACATGTCCTCACATGCTTGTAGCAGTGACTGCATTGGACAGTGCAACGGCCCGACAGAGACAGGGCACTAAAAAACACGAACCAGTTTCCAGGGTGCTTTTTGTTCACCTCACCAGTTCTCTCATCCAAGAAATGTGAAAGAAGATCTACAGGATTTTGTGTGCTGTGCGAAATCTCGTTCGCCTGGACATTAGCAAACCATCTCCTGAGTACTTTGCGGAAGCACTGTACACGATCACCTGGAAGGTAAAGAGCAGCAAGGCAATACGGTAATAACGACACGTACACGGCAAGTTATATACCCGCACGGCACACGGGTACTGTGCTATGGCGTTTGGGATCACACAGTATCGGCTGTTAATGACAAAACTGTACAGATATCTTTGCCTTTTCCTCATTATATGCCTCATTATACGTTTATAAATAGAATCATATTAAATTCCTGTTCAAAGACAAAAGTGCAAAAAAAAAAGGGGGATCTTTACAAATTGTCGGAGTTCTGTCTTCACAAGATCAATAACATTATTAAAAAAAAGACTCTGTGACTCAGTGGAGAAAAACAAAGCTGAAACTCGTGTGTGACACTAAGGGCGAGTTTACAGTGACGTCGAATCTTAAATCCTAATCTCAACGCTACACCCAGTACAGGTTTAGAACATAATAATAATAATAATAATAATAATAATAATAATAACACCAATAACAACAACAACAACAACAACAACAATAATATACACATTAAACAGATCTGTCACGGTGAAAAACAATCAAATTAAATTCCTTTATGAATCGGAAAATGTAAAGAGATGGCATTCTACACGTACACAGTTTGAAAAGCTCTATGGACCAAAAGAGGGGAAAAAATCCCACTGAGTGTAACTTTAACTACCAGGTCCGACTTCACAGCTAGGCAGCAGTTCACTCAAAACATTAGGTAAAACTGTTAGAAAAAAACTGGCTTAGCTTAGGCAGCTGGGATTCTTCTCACTGCTTCTAAAGGCTGCCATTTTGCTCGCAACAATCTCTGTTGTTAAAAAGTCTTTTTCCTCGTTCTCATTTCAATTGAAAAAAAAAAAAAAGAAGATTTTTTTCTTTCTATAAACCATGTGAAGATCAGGGAAGACAGAAGCTTCTAGAGTCCAAAACTCTGAAAGACACTAACAATAAATACTTATAAAAAAACAAAAACAAAAAACAGATATGCACTCATATTTCCAACAATAAGGTTTCTATTGTAACAATACTTAAACTTTTATAATGACATACAAATATACCTTTGAGCAATGCCATAAGCCATGTAAGTTAAGAAAATTAATATGTGGGATAAATTATTATACAAAATTTAACACTATGCTAGTTTGCTTTCCAACTTGGATTTGAGTCCTGAACGTTGTATTCTTCAGTAACACTTGTGACAGAAGAACTCCAAAATACTCAAAAACCTGAATTCACCCTCTCTAAAAAAATACAGCTTGCTAAAAAGCATCTAGAAAATATTCCCTTGGTGAAATGCTTTATTTTGTTTGTCTGTTTTTTTTCTCCTTCTCCTCTGCAGCCTGATGCGCAGTCCAGGCATGAAGGACACTAAGTGCACTTTAGATCCGGACAAGTCTGCAGAGCCTGCCTCACTCTTACATCACACCATCACGTTCAAATCCAACCGCTTTGTCTTTACTGTTCCGCTTTCGAAAACCGCTAGACCCGTGGGAAAAAAAACAAAAAACTTGCCGGGGATGTGTGATGTACAAAAAGCCACGCTGATTCTCAAACATCGGAGACATCTCGGTATTCTGTGACAGGTGAGCAGAATGAAATGGCAGTTTGTTACTGCGGTTATATAGATGACCAGTTCTATTACAAGTTGCAGTACCTAAACACAGGAGACAGGCCAGCGGGCCAGGTGTCAGTAAACAGTCAGGGTGCACAGGCACACACTCTCACACACAGTGCGATGGGCTCCACAGGGGCCATGTGGGGTCACGGTGCTGCTTGCAGACCAAGGCAGGTTAAAGGTCAACACCGTGTGTAAAAGAGTTGCGGGTTAAAGGTCACTGCTGCAAAGCTGCTTTACTTGATCCACCTCAGCCAGTGTCACTCATGCACCTTGGACTGCGAACACACATGGAATAGTTGTACTATCAGCATACAGTGGATATAAAAGTCTACACACCCCCGCTATAATTGCAGATTTCTGTGATGTAAAACTTAAACCAAGATGTGATCGTGATATAGCAACCAGCAAAATCCAAGCGAAAATAAATATAAGCATTTTAGCAAAAACTTACAATAACCTGGTTGCACAAGTTTGCGCACCCCTTAACTAATATTTTGTAAGAGCACATTTTGCTTGTAATACATCGCTCAGCCTTTTTGGGTAAGAGTCTACCAATGATTTGATTTGGCAATTTTATTTCACTCTTCCTTCCAAAAAGATTTCAGGGAATCTCCTGTACACAGTCCTCTTCGTGTCGTTCCACAGGTTTTCGAGAGGATTTTGATCTGGGCTCTAATTGGGCCAAGATATGTTGATCATCTTCTTCTGAAGCTGTTCCTTTGTTGCCTTGGATTTGGGCTTTGGGTCGTTATTGTGCTGGAAGGTGAGTTTTTTCTTCATGTTTAGCTGTCTAACAGAGGCCTGCAGGTTTTGTGCCAAAATAGATTGGTATTTAGTGTTATCCATGACTCTCTCTATCTTGACTAGAGCCCCTGTCCCAGCTGTAGAGAACTAGCGCCTTAGCATGATGCTGCCACCACCGTGCTTCACCGTGGGTGATGAGCAGTGTTGTTTATTTATGGCCAAAGTTTTCTACCTTGGTCTGATCAGATCATAACACATTTTGTTTTGGCAGAATTTAGGCAGAAATTCTTTTGTACGCCTCTCCCGATCAATACCTTTCGACAAAGAAATCCTGTACGGGCTTTTTAAACTTCAGCAGACAGAAACCAAGATTTCAAGAAAAGCCGACAGAAACAGTGGATATTTGTTTGGGGTTAATTAGAATAACTTCTTTGATGATAGGTATATGATAATTACCCCCCCCCCATGAATTTCATTGGTTTCTATAAAACATTAAATGTGGAAAATGATCTGACATAATGTCAGATCATTTTCCACATTTAATGTTATCTTGGTTTACTTATATATATATATATATATATCTCACAGGAAACCTTCAATTTTAACAGACAGGGGTGTATAGACTTTTTATATCCACTGCAGATGCACCACAGAAATCACATGAATTGTCATTATGGCTCAATATTGTAGACTGTAAGTTAAAATCCATCATTTTAATTATTATCTTCCATATCTTAATTATTACTGCTATTAATGTAACGCGACAATACAGAGTAAATACCGGTGGAATCTAAACCATTATTTGTGTTCATTGTCATTAGTTAATTCGATGTAACTAGATGATGTTTATCTAACAGCATCCTGAGAGCCTGTTGAAGGTCCATTTAGTTAACTGTTCATGTCAAATTATGCATGGAATTCTGTGAATACTAATATGGGGAAATTTAACTAGTTCTCTAAATTAAACATTGTTTTTAATGTCACTGAAAAAATATCAGGTTAGCACCTTGCTGTCCTTTTCGTCACACTTTCCTAACTGGGAATATTGAGCAGCATTATCATAATCTCAATATGCCTCGTAACGACCAACCGCAGACTCAATATATTTAACTATGAGCTACTATGTCTCGTCTGTGAGCTCATGTATGAGGAAGAGGGCCGACGGCGCTTTCCACGGAGTGTTACGCTGCCCGGTGATGCTGCATGAGCAGCAGTTCAGAAGGATGCAGTGGCTGGCATCATGCGTCTCAGAAAAAGGACGTGCTAGCTTTCATCCTCCCTGTCGTGTGATAAGGGAGAGCGAGGAATTGGGAAGGAATTGGCAAGTGAGCAAACTGGGGAGAAAACAGATTAAAAAAGGTCTGCACCCAGACCTACAGGATACTATATAGTTAATGCTGGCTCAAAGGAGGAATAGTTGACATTCCCTTTGCTATCTAGCTAAGATACTGTACAAAAATATGTCCGGTTTACAATCTATGACTAGAATGTTTTTCATAAGGCACTGCTAAGACACATGCCTCCAGGCTACGATCCATTTGTGTTTCTATTATTGATTATGTGTCTGTTACAGCAAGGCTATCAAATAAAACTTCACAGTCGGAAAACTGCAATCCTGATAATGACTAAATGGATAAATATTTAATTAATTTACAGTAAAGACTTCTGCCACTACAGAGCAGTTTTCCAACATTAGGTAACTTTTTTATCAAACATTAGCTAGCTGGCTTCACTTGGGTATAACCTCTAACAATAGGAGGCTAGCCGATAGTGTCGTGGCATGTTGTTGATCCACTAAATAAAATTTTAAAAAAAATTGAGCTTTGGTCTGCCACTTGCCAAACACTTGTCTCTAACTATTTCCTTTTCCACTTTTAGCTTGATGTGATCCATCTGTGGTTACATGATGACTGAGCAAAACAAAGGACTAACATGACCACAAGTTGATGACCATGAGGAAATCAATATGTCAAGAAAATTGTAGTGAAGTGTATAAATTTTCGTCTGTGAGAGTCAAAATGGGAACAGTGGATATAAAACGTCTACACACCCCTGTTATAATAAGTTTTTGTGATGGGAAAAATTTAAACGAAGATAAGTCATGTCAGAACTTTTTCCACTTTTTCATTTTTAAAAAAAAATTACAACGTATAAAAATTAAGTGAAAAACAACCAAACATTTTAGGGAAAAAATTAAAAAATTAAAGCTGCAAGCAGCGTTTAAAGGGGCCGAGCACCAAAGGCGCATTCAGCGCAAGGCGGAGCCTGAAGAACACGAAGAGAAGAAATAGAATGTAAATGAATGAATAAAAGACAGGATCAGAAGCACAGCTGAGAATAAGATTGAACAGGAAATGAACAGAACAGAGGCATTTATTTTCATGCCAAGAGGTTGAAAGGGTACTGCAATGCTGAGCCACAAAAGAAAGGAACCGAAAGACAAAACATTACACAAACATTTAAGAACTTGCACCACACAGGAATCGAACCCATATTCTTTAGAATGAATGCTTGTCATTTATTTCACAATGCGCCACACATGTAACGACACGGTCAAAGGACAATGTTTTCAAAAGTTATGTTTTTAACAAAAAACTTATATCTCTAGAACACTAGGTGGCACTGTGTTCAAAATTTCTAAAGGTACCTAGAGGACATGCTATGAATGATCCCTTCAAAATTTTGTGCCGATATGCCAAACATTTTAAAGTTATTACAATATATGACAGATTTCAAAATGGCGGACAGGCGGTTTGTCCGATCCTGGCAAAATTGATATCCACAGATTCGCCATGACCCGATAAATCCGGGGACACCAAGATCATCATTTTCTGTCAAAGTATCCAAAAGAAAAAATAATAATTTTTTCAAATCCCATGACCTGTAGGTGGCGCTGTTCTCAAATTCGGCATGGACCCTCAGATCATGCTACTGATGAAGCCTACCAAGTTTCGTTACGATTGATCAAAGTATGGCCGTGATACAGCCTCTGGTCCAATTTTGTGTCAACATAGTTAAATTTGCGACATCACAACTTTTGAACGAATATGAATATCAAAATTCTGTTCAGTTGAGTTTATGCGGCTCTGTCAACTGATCATGTGAGAATGTTGGTAAGAATGGGGCAAAATGAGGAATGAGGAGTAGCGAAAAAACTGAATACTGTACATTTCAAAATGGTGACTACTGTAATGGGTGGAGTCTTAATGTAAGACATGCATTGTGATCAGCATGAGGAGACTAAACTGATGAATGTTTGAACTACTGGTGGCGCTATAGAGTTGGTCCAGATACTATTCACGGTCATATGTATGAGTGTTCCAAATTTCATCATTTTCCTAATTACGGTTCATAGGGCTGCCATAGACGCCTAGTGGGGAATAATAATAATAATAATAATAATAATAATAATAATAATAGGAAAATTTATAGATAAAATAGGTGCCTACGCACCTTTGGTGCTTGGCCCCTAATTACGTTTTAGTGTGCACACCCTTTTATAAATGGGGATGTGGCTGTGTTCGGAATGAACCAAATGTTCAAAAGTAATTATCATACAGCTATCATTAATGAAATTATTCTGATTAACCCCAAATAAATATTTGCCGTACAGGGTCTCACTGTCGAATGGTACTGATCAGGAGAGGGGTACAAATTTTTTTCCCAAAACATCAGAAGGCCATCATCCTAAGGCCATCAACAACAAGTGGCGAAATTGGAGCACCACAGTGACATCACCAAGAACAGGACGTCCCTCCAAAACATAAAAACTCTGTTACAAAATGTCTGACATGATTTATCTTGGTTTCAATTTTTTACTTCACAAGTACTTCCCAGTACAGGGGTGTGTATACTTTTTATATCCACTGTATAAACATCTCCGAACACAAAACTTCATATCAATGTACAAGTTTTAATTTTAAAAACAACAGTTTTAAAATCCTTCTGATTCGAGAATTCATCCGTGATCTCGTACGCGTTTCTTTGTTGTAAATGAATTAAATATTTCTCCATTACACTTATCATATTGTGATTTTTATGTGGTAGCACAGCATTAACAGACACAATCTATAATATAAACACAAAAAGACTGTAGTATGAAAGCTCTGTGCTGTCAGTTACAGTCTATTATGATTATAGTGACCGTACCACTAAATCTCAGTGCTCACCAGTCTGGAGAGGGCGCTATGGGACGCCTCGGCTGCCGAGGACAGCAAAGCAGTGCTGCTCTTCCGGAAGATTTCGTTGTGTGCCGTTGTCTTGGTCACTTTGCCAGCTCGCTCAGGGCCTGAGGTTTTGCGTTTGCGTCCCTCCGTGGATCCGCACGGCAGCAGGCTTTGGGACAAAACTGACCCATGATTGCCCTTTGGCGCCTGGGGCAGGTTTAGCTCGATGCTGGTGTATCTGTCCATGTTGCTCAGTCCCTGACTCCCCCCTGGCTGGTTTGGTTTGGACCGCATGCTCAGGGCCGCCGTGCCGTTGCTGACGTGTACAGGGCCTGAAAGATGGTAGCCACTCCCATTCCTTTTCTCAGCAACTGGAAGTGGCTTGTGCTTTTTCAACAACACCCCATCTGCAGAGGTTTTCAATGACTTGGCTGCTTTATTCAGCTGCAGTTTGGATTCTTGGAGGCAGAAGATTCTGGTGCCATTCTGGGAGAAAGGGGTGGAGCAGGACACAGTGGAAATAGAGTCAAGGGGTGGAGTTGGGCTAGGGAGAAGGGACATGCTCAGAGATGATGAATCAGACATGCTAGGTATGCTGTCTGCCGCTAGAGGGACTTTCCTACAACACACAAAATGTGACATCATCAGGCTGTGGCAGGAACAATGACTGCATGCTGCTCTGAATAGAACATCATCTGTGCACATAACAATCCAACATCACGCCAACACCATTTAGTCAGTTTTAAGTTCCAAGCTTATTTATACTTCTGGAAATCTGCTGATATCCAGGTTTCACACCGTTATTGCCAACCCATCTTCAAAGTCTAGTTTACACAAGCAATCAGTGCTTGTCTGATACACAGCAGAGTTTCAACACGTCTGCACACACTGGGAGAACTGCACAGTGAAGTAGGTCAAGACAGTCCATGTGTGTACTCTTACCTCCACATCTGAGCATTGACATGCTTCTCCACCATGCAGTGCAGTGCAAGCCTCATCCTGTCCCAGTGTCTGTCAAACACGTAGTGGCCCTGGCCCATCAACCGGCTGCTGAATGCACACCACTGACCAAAAAAAGGGGGGGGAAACATTAGTGCTAAGTTATAGTACATTTCTATAGTACTTAGTAATGATTTTAGTAATGATTAGTAGCTGGATTTGTGATTGCGTGCCATTGGTAGACGCAACTAATGCTAGTATGCACATCGGTCATGTTAGGTTTAGCTTTATAACAAGTCACTTGATCAAATGTACAATAAATATCTTTCTGTAAAAGTATTATAACATGAAGTTTATACTTGGTCATGTTATGCAGTGTGTGTTATTGTTGAATCCTATTATATGCACATGAACTTGTCTGATGTATTATTATTATTATTATTATTA
>JANDJT010000092.1:2635945-2649043 GCA_024331685.1 Stegophilus panzeri | reverse complement strand
ATGCAGTGTGTGTTATTGTTGAATCCTATTATATGCACATGAACTTGTCTGATGTATTATTATTATTATTATTATTATTATTAGGCTAATTTTATGGTTGTTTTGAATAGTTTTTAGTAGATTTGGAATGATCTACTGCAGTAAAATGCTTGCTCAAGACAGGCAGGTCAGTTTATGATCATTTCTGCCCCACCATATATTTATATTACTCTACATCCCACTGCGTTACCCAGGTTTCTCAGATTATAATGAAAATGATCATCAATGATGAAACATCAGGAGCGAACAACTTATGAGGAACTTATGCTTTAGGTTTATCTTCCCACAGAGTAAAGAATAGAGCATGTAGTCTAGAATGCATTCTTTGTAAGGCATTTGGAAACAGCTTAATGTCCTGATAGGATGTGTCTCATGATAGTTCTACACTCACTGACCACTTTATTAGGAACACCTGCACATTCACATTCACGCAGTTATCGAATCATGTGGCGGCAACAATGCAGAAGATCGTGAAGATACGGGTCAAGAGCTTCAGTTAATGTTCACATCAAACATCAGAATGGGGGAAACGTCTGATCTCCGTGACTTTAACCGTGACATTGTGTGTGGTGCCAGATGGGCTGGTGTGAGTATTTCAGAAACCGCTGATCTCCTGGGATTTTCACACACAACAGTCTCTAGTTTACATAGAATGGTGCTAAAAACAAAAAACATTCTGTGTGAATGAAAAGGAAGTCTGAAAGGAAGTCTACAGTAACTCAATTAATTACTCTTTACAAACGTGGTGAGCAGAAAAGCATCTCAGAATGCACAACACATCGAACCTTGAGGTAGATGAGCTACAACAGCAGAAGACCACATCAGGTTCCTCTCCTTGTCAGCCAAGAACAAGAGTCTGAGGCTTTCAGGGGCACAGGCTCACTGTTGAAGACTGGAAAAAGTTCAGGTGATTGATTTTTTTTTCTGATCTTCAACTGTCCTTCTGCTGTTGTAGCCCATCAACCTCAAGGTTCGACGTGTTGTGCGTGCTGAGATGCTGAGTGATTATATGAGTTACTATAGACTTCCTGACAGCTCGAACCAATCGGACCATTTTCCTCTGACCTCTCTCATCAATAAGGCGTTTCCACCCACAGAACCAATGTTTTTTGTATTTCGCACCATTCTGTGTAAACTCTAGAGACTGTTGTGTGTGAAAATCTCAGGAGATCAGCGGTTTCTGAAATACTCCAACCAGCCCATCTGATAACAACAACCATGCCCACGGTTACAGTCACAGAGATCACACTGTTTCTTCATTCTGATGTTTGATGTGAACATTAACTGAAGCTCTTGACCCGTATCTGCATGATTTTTTGCATTGCGCTGCTGATTAGATAACTGCATGAATGTGCAGGTGTTCCTAATAAAGGAGGGTGGGTGTACGTTATATAGTTGATTATTTCAAACTTATTTAGACCTATAAAGCTATTTAAAATAGTCCTAGAAAAAAACCTTATACATTTTTTCGCTTCTTCGGCCCATCGCTTCCTCTGGATAAAGCCGCCTATTGCTTTATCTACTACTTTAGAAGCTACAGAATCTCACATCAAAATGAATCGACTAGCACAGGAACTCAGTGGATTTCGAATGCTGGTCCTGTTGTTCTTACACTAATGGGTTGTGGGTGGTAAGAGGAGTAATGACATGAAGTTTTCTCCAGTTCCTCAGCAAATTCAGCTTCCGCCTCATCGCTGGATTCATGGACATCTCCGCCATATCTCTGGCAGCTGGGTATTTGATCAGCGGCAGGAAGAGACGTGGAACAGAGCACCACTGCACCCCCACCACCGGAGCCTCTGAGATGAAAATAATAATAATGAAAATAAGAAAAAGGGATTTCTAATAAAAAAAAAACACAAAAAAACACTTTATGGCCAAAAAGTATGTGGACACCTGACTATTACACAATGTGGTTCTTCCCCAAACTGTTGCCACAACTCTGAAGCAAACAACTGCACAGCATTACAGTTTCCCTTCACTGGAACCAAGAGGCTCAAACCTGCTCCAGCATGACACAAAGTGCACAAAGCGAGCTCCATAACACACTCCACGGTGTTAAGGTTGGAAGAAGGTGGAAGAACTCGAGTGTCCTGCACAGAGCCCTGACCTCAACCTCACTAATTCTCTTGTAGCTGAATGAACACAAATCCCCACGGCCACGCCCCAAAATCTAGTGGGAAGCCTTCCCAGAAGAGTGGAGCTTATTATAACAGCAAACAGGTGTGATGGTCAGGTGTCCACAAACGTTTGAACAAAATGCCTTTATATAATGCACCAGATACAGTTAAAAAGGAAGATAAGTGAGGTATAAACTAGCAAAATGATTTTTAATGTCTTCTTAGAATGTTCTAGGGTAGGTGAGAGCCTAATGTCCTAAGTAAGGGCATTCCCACAGCTATGAGGCACATCAACATCCGCAGCACTGATCTTTATTTTACTGTAGAGCTTGTGACGGGATATTGATTGAAGTGTAGTAATTAATCAGTTCCCAGAGATAAACAATAGATACTGATGAACTGTTACGTTAGGATCAGCACAGTAAATGCATGATGGAATTACAAGGAGAAACAGTAGGATGACTCTAGTACTTATACATATTAAACCCTATTTCAAGGTTTCTCATGTAATTTGCTGCATTTCACTTACCTCCAAAGTGGGAAGTCAGAACTATGTAATTTTCAATCTCTGCTTGTTCGAGCTACAAAGTGGAAAACCATGGACCCCTCCAGGTTCATATTTTGTTAGCAACAACTACCCTGGTAACTTTGATGAGTGATGTATATTTACCTCCTCAAAACAATGAACTGTATAGTCAGTGTTATAGATTTAACAAGCAAATATGTCTGTATGTTGACCCTGCTCCTGGAGATCTACCTTCCTGAAGACTAACCATAATCATGCCCATCTGACCATCTAATCATTGCCTTAAGAAGATCTTCATAAACTAAAAAGAGGTGTATAAGATTGTGGTTGGAATTTAAACCTGCAGGAAAGGGGTTGGTGACCTCTGATCTAAAGCTAATACTAGCATATACAGAATAATTCATTTAAAAGGTAAGCTACTTTGTTTACTGTTCACGCTGTGAGCAGCCATGTTGACTTAATGTCACTTGCTTACTACCGAAGGACAAATATTGTGTTACATGGTGTTTATCCAACATTAAATATCTTGCTTTCAGTAACTGGTGTGACCTCCTTGATCAGCAATAATTTCAACCGAAAATTACAGTAACTAATTTTAGCCCATTCCTCCTTACAAAACTGCTTCAACTTAGTGCTTCCACAACATTTCTATAGGGTTAAGGTCTGGATGGACTCTGACTTGGCCATTCCAAAATATTACCTTTCTTCTGCTTTAACCATTTCTTTGTAGATTTAATTGTGTGCTAAGGGTCATTGTCTTGCTGCATGACCCACTTACGGTTAAGCCTCAGTTCATGGACAGATGTCCTGACATTCTCCTGTAGAATTTGCTGGTACAATCCAGAATTCATTGTTCCATCAATAATGACCGGCCGTCCTGGACCCGAGGCAGCAAAGCAGCCCCAACCCATGATACTGCCACCCCGTGCTTCACGGCTGGGATGAGGTTCTTATGCTGGTATGTAGTGTCTGGTTTGCGCTTAACGTAACACTTTTCATTTAAACCAACCAATAGTCTTCAATAGTCTTGAGCAAACTTCATATGAGCAGAGTGTTCTTTTTGGAGAGTAGTAGCTTCCCCCCTTGCTATCCTGCAATGCACACCTTTCTGCCTGATGAACAATGGTGCTGAATTTCCTCCATTTGTATATCATCTGCCTCACAGTGGACTGGTGAAGACCAAACTCTTTAGAAATGGTTTTAAAACCTTTTCCAGTCTGATGAGCATCAATAACTCTCTTTCTGAGGTCCTCATGAATCTCCTTTGATCGAGGCATGGCACCCTTCCATAAACCTAGTGAAGTGTAGTGAAGACCAGATTTTGATAAAAAAAAAAAAAAAAAAAGACCCAAGTTTATGTTCTTGAAACATGGGAGGGCCTGTTAACTCACTCCTGACTGCCATCCCCTAGACTCAAACACATTTAAATGAAGTCATACTCCTACAGATTCACATCTGTTTTCCACAAAAAGATAGTTAATGTTGGATAATTTTACCAAAGTAAAAACAAAAAAGGAAAAGAATAAAAGTAAAATCTATAATGTTTTGTGTCATTTGTTTTGTTCTCTTTATCTAGTTTTAGAACTTAGATGAAGGTCTGCTCACATTTCTGGTCAATTTTATTATAAAAAACACCAAGACGTGTGTGCAAAAAGTTCTAAAACACCGATTATGATGGTGTTACCATTGGAATCATGTGTTCTGGTCAGATGAAACCAAAACAGAACTTTCTGGCCATGCACACCATCTGCATGTTTGATGAAAACATGGACACAGAAAAACACTCTGTAAATGGTGCTGGATCACTTATTAATTCTGCTTAATTAGGATTAATTAAGACTGATTCCTTCTGGTAAGTATATTTATGATATTTAGCTGAAAACCTGGTTGCCTTTGCCAGGGGGTTAAAAAAAACTTGGTCAAGACTGGGATTTGAACGCTGCTGAAACCTGTGGTATGAATTGAAGAAAGAAGTCCACATGCACAAACCTAAAAAAATATAAAAGGCGCTTAAAATATTTGGCATGGAGTCCAAAATCATCTGCAAGTGTCTGTAACCTCGTTAAACGTTACAGATAAAGCCTCAGTGCTGTTATTTTTTTCTCCAAGGGAGGCTTTATTAAATATTCGTTTGGGGGGTGTCAATATTTTTAGTTATTTATTTTCCTTATTTAATTAAAGTATCACTCATTTCACGTGGTATTTATTTTCTCAGTTTCCTGAGCGGTGTTTGGAGTTAGCTCGAAGTCCAAACTGCTTCCACGCTAAGCACTACAATTTTACAGTGAGTACATCCTTTAGAGCATCTTGTTTGTACCTCTGCAAGTGTGTGCTGGCCAGCCGCAGCTTGAGAGTAGGAGTGGTCTTGCCGTTGTGACAGCCTGAAGGTGTGCTAGAAGGAGCACTGAGTGGCTGGGTCGACTGAGCTGACTGACTACTCGCTGCATCCCTCTTTGGCCCTGCGTCTTTCTCCTTCGCCCGGCCCTTATGCTCAGCCAGAAGAATATCAAAGTCCTTCTTCCGACCTGGGACTGTACGACGATGAGTCAAAGAGTGGGTCTGCGTACACAGGAGTATTATCTTTAGCTTGCCAGAAATCTTTGGTCTTATGAGCACTAAGAACAACATATCCAATATGAGTATTCGACTGAAACATGTCACCAACCTTGCACGTAAGAGATCGAGTGCAAGGCCGCTTGCTCTCTGGATCCATGACTCCACAGTGCTTATTCGGATCATAGACTCGACCTAAATACAAGGCAACGAGTAGAAATGTGACCACTTATATTTCATCTTTTCAATCTGCTGAAATTTGAAGAAAATGTTCAAAACCCTACAAATTTAAGATGAAAGACAAACTGTTCTCCTATACACAAAACCTATCCGCACAAAAGTCCTTTATTAACCGTAATCTCTCGTTACCTGAAGTGGGCAATGACGCTTACACCTGGCTCTGAAAGGCGGCGGCCCATTTTCATCAAAGTTGTGTAGAAACAAAAGCAGATCTGAGCGCCTCCGAGATACGAGTTAGATTCATTAAGCGGTCATATGCATACAACACACCCCAATTCACCCTCAGACGCATCTCATTTACATGAAACCACGCCCTAATTTATGCAGGCGTTATGTTTTCGAGACAATAAAAAAAGAAAGCACTCGTCAGACTATAGTTATTCAAGAGCCGACGAAAGTGGACGGAATATTAAACCCTAACTCGAAACAATTTCCGCAGATTAAAGGAAGGTCTTTGCCTTTTGCAGGTCTTTCACTGAAAACGAATGTTATTATATAGGCATATACAGACACTCACGGAATAGTGCTCAGTTTTTTGGTCAAAATCAGGTAGAAAACAGAACCGCCCAGAGCAGAACCTTACCTGCAGGCAATTATGAGAACATTAGTTTTAAGCTTGGTTTTTATACATTTTAGTCCTGAAATTCAGCTTGAATGAAAGGTTTATTTATAAATACAGCCAGGAATCCATCCTGAACAACACAGACTGTATTTTGATAAGAGGTTCGCTGGATGTGCAACAGCAAGGAATCACGTGTAACCTTAATGGACTTAATGTAACCTTAAAGGCTCCACCCACTTAGATTTTGTGGACAGGTGTAAAGTTTGGGGTTTGGTCATCCGTAGGGGGTAGGGTTACATTTAAATAACGGTTTCTCACGAGACAGAAGTACAACCAAAATTTGGTATACTGCATCTTGTAAATGAATTTATCATCATTTCTAATGATTATTAATTGAAAATACATGGCTGCCATTGACCAATCAGCTTTTAGTAGGCATCTAACAGGTTTAAAACATTGAGCTATAGGCACAAAACTTGCCTGGAAAAAAAAACAAAAATAAAAACAACTGGTCTCTTTACCATTCGATGAAACTTGGCACTGGCCACTGGGGGCGCTATAAGCAAAGGGTGTTTGGGCCTTATGGATCTAATCTTTATTAGTAGTAATACTACTCTATTTACTATACTTGTTATAGTTACTGTTGTAGCTGATATCGATTTCGATTATTTAACTGCAAATCAAGTATTTTTAAACTCATTTCACTATTAGATTTGACCACGCACAACTTTGATGAATAAAGGCCAGTAAGAAGAAGCAGTCGTGGGTTTATAAGGAGCATAAAGCACGAGCAGCTGGGGCTGTTTAATAACAAGCATAAATCAGGCCTGGGGTGAGGCCAGGGCCTGCACAAACAACATATGGAGAGGAAGAGCTGTCTCGTCCGACAAGTCATAAGCGGGAGCCCGTCTACCACCACGGCACTCTCCCTGCTACCTCCCCGAGTTCAGGCTGAGACACAGAGCTGGTGCGCTGTTTCCTACAACAAAACTTTACAGTGAATGGTTTATGAATATTATCAACAACAACAGTCAGAACTGAGCAAACTGACTTTCTTCAGACTGAACTGTTCTATACAGCTGCTTTTTGACACTAAAGCAGAACTAAGGAAAAAAAGAACTATTAAGCAAAAATACTACATGGGGTAAAATAAGCTGAGCTTCTAACCTGAAACTCTCCTATGACTGCTGCTCTTTGTTCCATTCAGATGTTTTCGTTCTGGTGGAGAGGGTGAGACACCAGGTCTCCTGTCGACTGAGGATGGAGAAGGAGATGTGGCAGGTCTTCTGTCCTGTGAGGACGGAGACGCAGTGAGCCGCTTGTCCAAGGGAGACGACCGTGATGGGCTTGGCCTCCTGTCCGTCAACAACGGGGGTGTGGTGGAGGGCGGGGTGATGATACCCCGGCCATTCACAAGCTTTTCCTGATTCCTGCATGATGCTGGTGATGCAAGGGTGGACTTTAGGGAGGACGAGGATGGTGAGAAAGACGCAGAGGATGAAGAGGGGACAGAAAGTGACGACCCAGCTGCGGATGGTGTGGAGCTGACTTTGATTTGTGCTCCCTCTGAGCGGCTGAAACAGGGCATCTTCTCCAGGCTCACCACGGGTAAGGACACACTACAGAAAGGTAGGGAAAGTGAGATTTTAATAGATACAATATATAAGCAGAATTATAAGGTTCATGTGGCAATATTTCATTAGTGTAGGTGAGAAGGAGGTTCAGGGCACCGACCAGGCTTTTGTTCGAGCTCCTTTGGGCGGGTAGACGGCGAGGGGGGCTTTGTTGAAGCGAGAGTGCGGGTAGTCGCGAGGCACACGAAATGGCAAAGGCTCTACTTCACTCTGACCGACAGACATCTTAGCCTTCAGGGGAACCAGAGGGGCTCGTGAACCACTTGCAGAACCGTGTCTCCTCTCTGTAGAACATATATGTGTAGATAGAGGATACTGCATAAGAATGAAAAAACAAAAATAAAGATGAAGTCAACATAACTATGCAAGAACCAATAAGTGCTTGAGTGCTCAGGCAGCAAACAAGCACTCTCAGTCACATTACGGAACAAAGAATGAGAAATTTAACCGATGTTAATAATAATAATAATAATAATAATAAAAAAGATGATTATGGTTTATAAATCAATACCAAAGATACTGTGAAACCGTTGGTATGACTGAAACAAATTCAGTTTGGAAAATTCAGTCTGAAAGGCAAAGCAAGACCGGAAGCCAAGAGTTTGCCTTTTAGTGGAAATAAGACATTTTTATGTATTCCAACCCACCGACTTACGCGTTCTAAATTAATAATTAATTAGTTTAAAAAGTGAAACTACTGAACTTATTTAAAACAGTCTACTTTCAGTGGTTAGGGTTTATAATTCATTTGGTTTATATATACACTCACCATCCACTTTAACCAGATCACCTGTTCATTCGAGCAGTTATCTAATCAGCCAATCCTGTGGCAGCAGCACAATACATAAAATCATGCAGATACAGGTCAACAGCTTCAGTTAATGCTTACGTCAAACATAGAATGGGGAAAAAGTGATCTCTGAGACTTTAGCTGTGGCATGGATGTTGGTGCCAGATGGGTTAGTTTGAGTATTTCAGAAACTTCAGTTTACAGACTGGTGCAAAAAACATTGATTGAGTTCTGTGGGTGGAAACGCCTTGGTCAGAGGTCAGAGGAAAATGGCCAGGTTGATTCTGTGCCCATGATAGCCTCAGATTCTTGTTCTTGGTTGACAGGAGGAGTGGAACCTGATGTGTTGTGCGTGCTGAGATGCTTTTCTGCTCACCACAGTAAAAAGAGTGTTTATTTGAGTTACTATAGACTTCCTGTCAGCTCAGACCAGTCTGATCATTCTCCTCTGATCTCTCTCATCAACAAGGCGTTTCCACCCACAGACCTGTAACTCACTCGATGTTTTTTGTTTTTCACACCATTCTGTGTAAACTCTAGAGACTGTCATGTGTGAAAATCCCAGGAGATCAGCGGTTTCTGAAATACTCCAACCAGTACATCTGGTACCAACAACCATGTCCAGTTACACTGTTTCTTCATTCTGATGTTTGTTTTGAACATTAACTCAAGCTCTTGATCTGTATCTGCACGATGTATGTATTGGCTGATTATATAACTGCATGAATGAACAGGTATTCCTAATAAAATGGACGGGGAGCATTTGTGTGTTTATATATACACAAACACACACAATTTTTTTTCCATTTATATTGGAAATAAACAACATTTTAGAATGTCTAAATATTTCAAATAAAGAAAATAAAATGTTCAATATTTTGGATATTTAATATTCACGATTCTGCACTATTTCCAAGTCTCTATTTAAATGTAAGAAAATATGTGATATCGGCCATGTTAACTGCTTCGTATATTTCAAAAATTCTACTTTTTTATTTATAATATCTAGCAATGTTAAATTTGGAGGAAAAAAAACTGTTTGATAAGAAAAAAAAAATTGCACCATTGAATGTTTTCAATCAGTTTAATGGTGCAATGGCCGTTTTTATTTCTTACTAGTAAGTGAACATGGAAAATGTGGAAAAATGTAGAACATGATAAAAAAATAATGGTTTAAGCCGTGGCTTCAGCACTAATGCACTATGTGGTTGAGGAAAGCCATTTGGAAAACGGCCTTCCGGTCTGGAATGCTTGTTTATGTTTGGAAGGACTCTTGCCAATCGTTTTCTACACACTCCCAACGCCCCCATCTCAGTCTACAATCAGCATACTCCTAGCACAAACAGGTAATTCTCCTGCAGGAAAAAAAATCATTTTTCATGACAGTCCTTGCTAATTAGTGTGCTAACTCCAGTTGAACCATTATAAATTTTGGGGGCGGAGCTGTGTGTACATGGGTGAGAATGGGAAGTGGGCTCAACGAGTGAAAAAACAAAACAAACAAACGTTTAAATCTGATTCAACTCTGTTAGAGACCCGATCTCTAATAATATTAAGAAATATTACCTAATGAACCGCTTAGTGAATGACTTGGGCCTTAAATGCATGGAAGATTTACACCTATTCATACATACCTTGAGTTGTTAAACTCTTCTACAATCTTCAAGAACATTTTATGACCAATAACCATGTAATAAAATAAAATGTATTGTTATATTTTAATAATTAGTTTGTTATTATGTAACATAAATTGTGCTATGGGTAAAATTGTTTAAAAGCACAAAAGGCTGAAGAATAGTAGAGAAGTGGGTACCTATGTGGAAAAAAGGGATGAGGGGTTGGTACTAAATGGTGAATACATATAATATCTGTTCTGTGTAAGATAACATCTGTACACATACAGTCCCCATCCAATTCTCTTGCGTCTGATGCACAATGAAGCAGCCATACAAGCCCAAGCCATGACACTATCTCCACTGAGCATGACCAATGATGTTTTGGATCATGAGCAGATCATTTCTTTCTCCATACTTTGGCCTATCTGTCACATTGGTAGAGGTTCATCTTGGTTCCCGAACTTTTGAGGCTCGTCTCTGTATTTCTTTGTGAATTCCAAACTGGCTTTCTGAATCTTACTGCTGATGAGAGGTTTGTATCTTGTGGTATGGTCTCTATATTTCTGCTCTCTGTCTTCTTCGAACGGTGGATTGTGATACCTTCACCCTGCCCTGTGGAGGTTGTTGGTGATGTCACTGACTGTTGTTTTGGGGATTTTCTTCACAGCTCTCACAATATTTCTGTCATCAGCTGTTGTTGTTTTTCTTGGCCGACCCGTTCCATGTCTGGTTGTCAGTACACCAGTGGTTTCTTTCTTTTTCAGGACGTTCTAAATTGTTGTATTGGCTATGCCCAGTGTTTGTGCAGTGGCTCTGATGGATTTTCTCTTTTTTTTCCCCCAATAGAAAATCTCCCGATTTTGTCCGATAGACAGCTCTCTGGTCTTTATAGAGGTTTATGCTTTTTAACAACAAATGCAGTCTTCACAGGCGAAACCCAGAGCTCAAACCAAGAGTAAACATTCAGAGCTATTAATTGTTTACACAATCAGGGCAATAACAGGGCACACCTGGGCAACAAGAAACACCCGTCATTCACATGTTGCAATATTTTTGATCAATCGAAAAATGGGTCATATAAAAAAACGTATGTTCTAAGTTGTTTAACACGTCTAGATGTAAATATGAGGAAATGAAAGCTGAAATTCTGATCTATCGTCTCATATTCATCTTTTGAGCTCAGACCCAAACATCTTCAGTGTGTAGCAAAAACAAAAGAATTGGCCTTGCTGTTCCGATACTTTTGGAGAGGACTGTATCTATATACATACAATCCACACTTTATTAGGAACACCTGTACACATGCAATTACATTAGCATTTGCAAATATCAGCAAGTGAATTGAGGTTGCATTCACAGGGACAGAAACAAATGGAGTACCCTTGCGGACTGGTGCTGCTGTACTTACGGTTCTTGCTGTGCATGGTTTTGAAGGCGTTGCGGTGGGGTCGGCTATCCTCTCTACTCACTGTACAACTGTTCCCCCAGTACCTGTGAGTACAAAGGTGTAGAAACTAGTTAAACCCACAGACAACACATACACCCACAAACACCGTAAAGGCTAAAAGCTTCCATTTAGATGTTAGCTGTTGGAGTATACTGTTTACAAAACACACTGTAAGAGCTAACAATACTGCACTCCACTAAAGCTCGTAATTAGGGACTATGTCCTACAACTAAGAGAGAAAAAAAAACAACAAAGAAAAGTTGGAATTCCTACTCGGGAACTCAACAGTCTCTCAAACCCTAAGTGCAGCAAGTGACATCAAATCAACACAGCTGATCAAAGCATGAACATTAAACGAGGCAGCACTTCTTACCTTTACCTACAGTTACACTGCATATGCATGTATTAGCTTTAGAGATAAATCAACATACTGACATTCACTTGTTAAATCTAGAACACTGACTACAATTCACTGCTTTGAGAAGGTAAATATACTCCGATCAGCCATAACATTAAAACCACCTGCCTAATATCGCATAGGTCCCCCTTGTACCGCAAAAGAGCTCGAGTCATGGACTCCACAAGACCTCTGTGTGCTGTGGTATCTGGCATCAAGACGTTAGCAGCAGATCCTTCAAGTCCAGTAAGTTGCCAGGTGGGGCCTTCCTTAGACCACTTTTGGTAGGTACTAACCACTGCATACCGGGAACACCCTGCAAGACCTGCTGTTTTGGAGACGCTCTGACCCAGTCGTCCCGCCGTCATAATTTGGCCCTCGTCAAAGTCACTCAGGTCCTTACACTTGACCATTTTTCCTGCTTCTAACACATCAACTTCGAAAACTGACTGTTCACCTGCTGCCTAATATATCCCACCCCTTGACAGATGCCACTGTAACGAGATAATCAATGTTATTCTCTGCACACGTCAGTAATTTTAATGTTATGGCTGACTGGTGTATATCACTCATCACAGTTAGCTGGCTAGCTTGTCACTAACAATAGATGAACAATAGATGAACATGGAGGTGTCCATGTTTTTTCCTATTTTGCAGCTTGAATGCATGGGTCGAAAATGATGTAATTCCAACATCCCACTTCCGAGATAAGTCAAATGCTTCATGAATATGCATTACCAAAGCCTGTCATGGGTCAGTGGGGAGATTCAGACATACAGACAGACAGACAGACAGAGAGACAGACAGGCCCCATAAATTAAAATGATCCCCATCAACCAGCAAAATCCATCCCAACCAAAAACAGTCTTAGAAAGAATATGGCCTAATTATTTATTTTTTCTTTTATCTTGAAGAGCTTGTCCAGGCACACAGGAAAATAAGTGTACAGTGGTGGTTAAAGTAGACAAAGAGAACCCAATTAAACAAATAAGAAATAAATATTATACTTGGTTATTTATTTATTGAGGAAACTGATCCAATATTACATATCTCTGAGGGGTAAAAGTATGTGAACCTCTAGGATTAGCAGTTTAATTTGAAGCTGAAATTAGAGTCAGGTGATTTCGATCAATGGAATGATGATGATCAGGAGTGAGTGAGTGAGCGTCCTGTT
>JANDJT010000092.1:2602894-2615962 GCA_024331685.1 Stegophilus panzeri | reverse complement strand
CTCTCTCTCTCTCTCTCTCTCTCTCTCTCTCTCTCTCTCTCTCTCTCTCCCTCTCTCTCTCTCTCTCTCTCTCTCTCACTCTCTCTCTCTCTCTCTCTCTCTCTCTCTCTCTCTCTCTCCCTCTCTCTCACTCTCTCTCTCTCTCTTTCTCAGTCTCTCTCTCTTTCTCAGTCTCTCTCTCAGTCTCTCTCTGTCTCTCTCTCAGTCTCTCTCTCTTAGTCTCTCTCTGTCTCTCTCTCTCTCTCTCTTAGTCTCTCTCTGTCTCTCTCTATCTCTCTCTTAGTCTCTCTCTCTGTCTCTCTCTCTCTCTCTCTCAGTCTCTCTCTCTTAGTCTCTCTCTCTGTCTCTCTCTCTTAGTCTCTCTCTCTGTCTCTCTCACTCCTCAGTCTCTCTCTCTCTTAGTCTCTCTCTCTGTCTCTCTCACTCCTCAGTCTCTCTCTCTCTGTCTCTCTCACTCCTCAGTCTCTCTCTGTCTCTCTCTCAGTCTCTCTCTCTCTTAGTCTCTCTCTCTGTCTCTCTCACTCCTCAGTCTCTCTCTCTCTCTGTGTCTCTCTCTGTGTCTCTCTCTCTCTGTGTCTCTCTCTCTCTCTCTCAGTCTCTCTCTCTCTCTCCTCAGTCTCTCTCTCCTCAGTCTCTCTCTCCTCAGTCTCTCTCTCCTCAGTCTCTCTCTCTCACTCTCTCTCTCTCTGTCTCTCTCTCTCTCAGTTTCTACCCTCAACCAAGGACATGAAAAGATATCTACAGCTTTAGTTTTTTTAGGATACAGTCTCTCTCAAATCTCTGGGCGAAAAGCAAAGCCTAGTCACCCATTTGGTCATATATAATTACATTACCTCATCAAGACTATTTAAATGGAAAGTTTCTCAACTCCAGTTCTGCAGCTCCACTGACCCGAACAGTTTCACGGTTTCCCAGCTCCCCACACACTCGTTATTAAGCCCTTAACGTCAGGTGTGCTGGAAGCAGAGAACCATGGAGTGGAGAAACTGACCATTTCAATCTTGTCTTGTTTGGGGTTTTTTTTACCCAATGTTAAAAAGAGACATTGAAGCTTTATAGAGTCTGTAAACTGAAAAACAGCTGCACACACACAACACAGGGTACAGTGAGACTATCTCTCTCTCTCTCACTTCCCCTCTTTTATTCTCCATCTGTTACATTCTCTCGTTTCTTTATCAGTGCTGGGGCTTTTTTTTTTTTTTTTTTTTTTTTTTTTAAAACATCTCCAACCTTGTGGAGTGAAGGGGTTTTAAAGGAGGGAGGGGAAGAAGGAGTGGGTGTGTTTGGGACGGGAGGAAAGAAGCTTTTTGGCCTCTCAGTGAAGCAGCTCCTCCACTTCACTCTGCTTGAGCCTGGCATTGTCTCTGACCTCGTCAAAGGTGTAGGTCTTTACTATCTTCCCGTTACGGAAGACTGTGTGCAGCAGATCCTGCAATGGAAGGACATTCAGTGAGTGATAGGAGATTTTACTCTGTCCAAAAGCAGCCACATGTTCAACCTCAAATAGTTCAAATCATCCGATTCGAGAAATTACAGTCTCGTGTGTATATATATATATATATATATACAGCTGAGGTCAAATGTTTCACGTCTCATGTTGCTATATATTTTAGTCCCTGTACGTGGGCCAATAACGCATTAGAACGAGCGCATTAACATAAACCTTTCGGATCGCTCGAATTACTGGCAGAAGTACTCTCAGATCCATGCTGTTAATCAACACCGTCAGATTCGAGCGTTCAACAGCATTGTGGTATAAAGCCAAAAACGATACATGTTAAAAGTAACACACTAATAATAATAATAATAATAATACTAAATGTCACTATAGAAAATAAAGAGGGAAAGAATATTACCTCTCCATACTCCTCCAGCTCACCCTTCCCCTCCTCTAGGGTCACATAATCTCCTCCCGGTGTCATATGCAGAGACAGGCGACCCTTCTTTGACCTCTTGTTAGGGTCTGCTACAGGGTCTTTGAAGACATTTACCTGCGTACGGGAGAAAACAGATCACATGTTTAATGCAGTAACAAATGGCAAAGACTGGGATTTGGAAAAGATCATTATTTTTGGAACTGGAAATGTTTACATATAAAGAAACCGGGGGAGGGGTTGTGTTTTTTTTTTTGTTAGGATTGATTTTTTTGAAAATATTTACAATATAAGTGATTTTTGTGTAAAAGAGTGTTTCAGGTTAAAGCACAGCTTTTTTTTTTTTATTGGTATCTGCTGAAGATAAAAGTGGTATATCCTGCCATCTCTAATTATAATTGGTACGTGTTTGTAATGGTCTTTTCTGTGTTTACTGAACTGAAAGACAGCATTAGTATCTTTGGATACGAGAATCCGCTGAACATCTAAACGGTTTTCATTCATTTTAAGTCAAATAAGAGCAAATAATCAGTAATCACTGGATGCCGGAAATCTCACCCCCAATCCGTTCGTCACCACGTAGCTGCACTTGAAGGAGCAGTTAAGAAGATCTCGGGTGAGCTTCTGCAGAAGGGCGCCTCCTGATCCGAACGAGATGTTTTCGATGCTCCACCTGTGCTCCTTCATCCCCTCCACTATCTACAGCATAATCAAATACAAAACAAAAAAATGACCACCAGCTAAGCCAGAAAACCACAGCTGACATTCAGTGTATAGAAGCCTGGAAAAGAGACTATACCTCCTGCAGAGTATTGATGTCCACACCATCGCCCTGAATGACCCGAATGTAGGGAGGAAGCACCTTGTAGCCCTTGGAGTTCTCGACAGGAGGAAATTTCTTGCCTAAAATCTCCAAGACCTGTGGGATAAGGCGGCAATAATCTGAGCCGTTTAACCTTGCGGTTTATTGTAGTACAACGTCTAACGGATTTTTTTTTGCTGCAAACTCGGCCAAAAAGTTGGCCTCATTTGACCACAATACAATTCCATTACTCAGTCACCTTCAGTACAGTGTGTAGCGGGTTCCCCGAGTCCGGGCGCACTAGCAGAGGAGCATCCGCACTCCGTTTCTCCACCAGCTCCCTCAGGTCCTCGCCCCAGATCTTCTCGCAGGCGTTGTAGATGTCATAGCTGTCACTGACTATGGACACGGGCACCGAGGGGAACTGCTTCACAATGTGCTCAAAGGCATCCTTCTCGTGGTCTTTACCCCACGCTGTGATTGTGCTTCGGAAGAAAAGTGGAAACATGGGGACAGACGGAGTTGGATTAATATTTTATACGAGCCTACTGAGAATACTTAAATGCAACCAACCATGGCTTCGCTTTAAACTTATCATCACACCGTCCACAACGTGGATGTTGACAATGACAGCTCTGTAGCATACCCACAATGCATTGCATGATGAATTCGAGCAGCACTAATGTTCCAGAATGCAGAGGGCAATTCTGCCATAAGCACTCTAGGACAAGCACACACTCTCGGAAGTTTATATGAAATGTACTGTAACCTGGGGAGATATTGAGGGCTATACAGCCCAAGCCAGGATATGCTTTGTTGTCAGTAAAAACCTAAACAGGAAGTCGAAACCATTACTGGTGACTATGATCAAGTCAAGCCTACCTGTGTTCTGCAGCTGGTACAGAAAATCCAGGCACTGGGTCTTTGGTGCCATAGTACTTTTTAACAACTCCAATCCCAGCCACCGTGTCCGTTCCTTTGAAGTTTACCAAGTGTGCCGAGGCACCAATACCTGCAGTCTAGAACCAAGAGCAAATAAGATTTCTCTGCTTATGTGGATCCTTTCATTAAAATGTAAACCGTTGACGAGAGGACATTCTTAAGTCACCTCTTGTGATGAAACTCCTCTGTAGCCAAAGTCATGCAGCTTGTACTCCAGTCCCTCCAAAGTTCCTGACGTTTCCATGAGATGCTTGGCCAGGATCTTCTTCTGCTCACGGGAGTTCGTTGCAACCGTGATGGGATACCAGCTCTGAACCAGGATGGTCTTTTGGGAGAAGACATTAGGAGAGCTGTTTATAGCCATCATGGACTTCGAAGTACATCACAGCCATTATGTTGTCTTTAGATTGGTATGAAGTGTTAGATTTTGTATCGCAGGAATGCTGAAGTATTTGTATGTATTACTATGTGCAAGTTAATTGGCTGTTTAAAGTGTTCCTGAGTGCGTCATTGTTATTTTTATTATTACTGCACGAGTACTGATGTATGATTGCCAAAGCCCCCTCAACTCTGAACTCCTACTGAGGATGTACACAGTTATTCAACAGCGATGCTGATGAACGCACTGAAGAAACCATAATGCGAGACGTGTAGCAGGAGATTAGTCAGGCCTTACGGAGTCTCACTGCGCATGGAGAAGGCAGTCAGATGCCTGGAAAACCAGCGGCTATAATGTGCGGTCATGTGTCACAAATCAGGTGTTACCATTCCTTCTCTCAGGAAGATAGCCGTCTGGGAAGTAATGCACTACTACCGAAGCTGACCTCAGTGATTACTCTAAAACGTGTTTAAACCCTTTCAATTCGCACAGTAAGTTGAAGGGTCTATCTACTTCGTATCTACAAAAGTAGCACTGGCAGTGCCGTAACATCAAGAATAGGATAAGCAACGTCTGGATTAGAGACGACACAGTCTGGAAGCCAAGGGCATTTTTCCAAGGCCTCTAAATTTACCCACTACACAATCAGTTGGCCTGTGAGACATACAGCACCGTGACTACAACCAAGAGAAAAAAACCACACGGCAAAAATAACCCAGGACAAACACGCTGTATTCTCTACTGGATAACTTCTGGCATCATCTCCATATAAATGTAAGGTTGGATCCTGCTGTCAAGGTGACTCAGCATATCTCACACAGTGATACCATTAAAGCTGTGACACCTGCGTCTAGAATCTAGACAGTTTAGAAATCTAGCGAGTTACTAAATGACTGTAAATCGTATGTATTTCCAGTGCTGTTTCTAATGAACCTGCTGCTGAAATGCACTGTACAACATCATTCAATGGGAGTTCAATGGGATCAAATCACGCTGACGTTATTTGTTAATTGCGTTGAACCAAGAACTTGTTCTAACAAAAACAAAAACGGTCTCTGGGATAATTAAAGCTGCCCCTTGGAGAAATAATACCTCCACTGTAAGACTAAAAAAAGACTGCAGAATTAGCAGAAAGGCAATGGAAGCACACAATGCTTATGGTTCAGCAAGCTATCTATAAAACCAACGTGAACATTCTTAATAATGAAATGAGGTCTGCTAGGAAATCATACTTTTCAAGTTTACTCGACAGCCACAAAGACAACCCCAGATTCCTCTTCTCCACCATAGATAGACTGCTAAACCCCTCACCTCAAATATCATCAGACCTTTTCACTGAAGAGTGCAATCAGTTTTCAGCGATAAAATTACTATCAGAAGGCAAAACATATTCAGCACTAACCCTAACCCCAACCCTCCACCTATTGGTGTTAGATGTAATCGATCCTCGTTCTCAGTGAGTCAGCCCAAACACGCTCGCCCAGGTTATATCACTTATCAATTCTTCTAGCTGCTCTCTCGACCCATTACCCACCAGCTTTCTTAAGTTGGATTTGAATTCATCATTACCAGACAATCCTGAGCATTGTTAATCTGTCCCTCCAGCAAGGAATTTAAGACAGATATTGTTAGGCCTCTGCTGAAGAGAAACAATCTTGATTCGTCTGTGCTCGGTAACTACAGACCTATCTCTAGTCTTCTCATTTCGTGGCAAAATAATAAATAAATAAATAAATAACTAAATAAATAAAGTTGTGTCTGTACAGCTCAGTAACTCTCTCAACATCAACAATCTCAACGAGACATTTCAGTCTGGCTTTCAGTCCAACCGTAGCACAGAAACCGCTCTTCTAAAAGTATTACATGGTCTGCAACAACATAAGCAATCTGTCAATTCTAGTTCTTTTAGATCCTCAAACCAGTTCACTTTCCATACTTGAGTTTATTTGTGGTCTTTTATTTATTCTATTTTATTTGCTTAGCCTTTTATTTCTTTTATTTATCTGATTTTATTTCCCTGTATCTCCTGTATGTCTGTAACGCACTTTGTAAACACTGTGCTATATAAACAAAAGCTTTACTTACTTACTCTGATAGTTGAACACAGTAAGATTTAGTTGTAACCAAACCATGACTGCTGATACCAGGCTTTAGTACTCGTTTCCATCCAGCCTTACACGTGTGGATGTGGCACTTTCGAAATGTTACACAAAAAAGTGCCAGCCGACCAAACAACCCAAGAAAAGTGTTATTATATAAAATAATATATTACTGCTATCAGCCGAGATAGAAACTCAAGGACAATCAGTCAGAAATTCTTTAAAGCCTATAAACAAGCAGAAGGACTCACACACACACACACACACACACACACGAGCGTAGAGAGGGGAGTGTACCTTGATTTAGCATGCTGCTCCAATTTCCTTGAAAGACGCGTTTTGTTTAGTTTTTAATATCAAAAACGTATCTGGGTTGAGCGCGAGCATGCTGTTGCTGATATTACCGTCAAAGTACTTATTTGGGAAAATTTTGTGGTAGTGACCAACACTACTGACCTCTACCCAATTGGTGAGCCAGTAGCATTCAGGATCCGTGCTCTCCACGGTGAAGAGGACATTTCCACGTGGAATCACACTTCCCTCCGGCACAGCCTTGATCTCGATGGGCAGATGGCCATCATACTTCTAAAGTCAGAAAGCACACACACACACACACAAAACAACACTCCCGTTCTATAAACATGATCGAGATCTTTCTCATGATCCCAGCGCAAAAAAAAGACTCATGGTACAAGTACATTAGTAGTAATATAGTAATAGAGTGATAGTGAAGCGCCAAGCTTTTCTTAGCCACTTCGATCAACGGGAGTCATTTATCACGCTGGATACGTGACAGAAACCCCTGTTCTTATCATTCGACTTGATTAACTTCCAATCACATAATGTGCATGGATTACTGCACTTTTACTTCTGGAATATACTGTCAAGTTTAAATGTCTTATTTTTATTACGTCCAGATGCCCTTACCCAGAGCGACTTATAGAAGAGCTTTGGAGTCTCGATCAAAATCACATCCTCGTGCTAGTTCACTAGGTCAGGGACTAACATTTTTACACACAGCTTCACTAAAACTCTGATAAAAGAGGTCCGTGCATACATGTACATTATATTTATATATATCTATACACACACACACACACACACACACACACAAATGAAATAAATAATATAACATGAAAGAGGTTAGCACTTGAAGTTTTGAAGTTTGATGTTTAAATAAGTGTCAATCTGTGAAAACATTATATAAAAATGCAAATATAGTCAATTTAACAATACATGAACAACTTAAAAACACCAGATTAGTGACCAGACCAACTGGTGAGCTTTCTGTAATTTAAAAGACACCATTTTCTGGCCTACCGCAGTGTCTGAAAACCCCAAAGACTTACCTCAAGTATGTAGTTCCAGCCTTTCTCATTGAACACATCGTCTTGAAAGTGTTCTCGGTACACCTCCTTTGCCTCCTGAATCCTCTCGGGGGTGATGACCTTCCCTGCCAGTCATGAACGATGACATCATGAGTGTCAGTGAGTGAGAGGATATAAAAATAATAGCACTTTTCCAACAGATAGTGCTAGTTTTTTGTTTTTTTAACTGCATTATAGTTTCCAAGAATGCAGGAGGAGTTCTCGGGTGGGAACGGGTGCCTGTCTGGTACTCTTAGTACCCTGGCAAGAAGAGTGACCAAATTCAGCACGGCTGTTTAGTTTGGTATACATCATTTGACAATGAATTTTAAAAAAAAAATGTTGTGTAATAGAAAAGCCCTACAATCATTCAGTGTTCAATACAACCACAAACTACAGCTAGTATTCCAGCACTAAACTTCTCTTCCACAGCCTCTCCACATACTCCCTCTACCTCGCTCTACCTCCCTCTACCTCGCTCTACCTCCCTCTACCTCGCTCTACCTCCCTCTACCTCCCTCCTACTCTCTCTACCTCGTTCTACCTCCCTCTACCTCCCTCCTACTCGCTCTACCTCCCTCTACCTCGCTCTACCTCCCTCCTACTCTCTCTACCTCCCTCTACCTCGCTCTACCTCCCTCCTACTCTCTCTACCTCCCTCTACCTCCCTTTACCTCGCTCTACCTCCCTCCTACTCTCTCTACCTCCCTCTACCTTGCTCTACGTCCCTCTACCTCCCTTTACCTCGCTCTACCTCCCTTTACCTCACTCTACCTCCCTCCTACTCTTTCTACCTCGCTCTACCTCCCTCCACCTTGCTCTACGTCCCTCTACCTCTCTCTACCTCCCTGCTACTCGCTCTACCTCCCTTTACGTTGCTCTACCTCCCTCCTACTCACTCTACCTCCCTTTACCTCGCTCTACCTCCCTCCTACTCGCTCTACCTCACTCTACCTCCCTCCTACTCTCTCTACCTCCCTCTACCTCCCTTTACCTCGCTCTACCTCCCTCCTACTCGCTCTACCTCCCTCTACCTCACTCTACCTCCCTCCTACTTGCTCTACCTCCCTCTACCTCGCTCTACCTCCCTCCTACTCGCTCTACCTCCCTCTACCTCGCTCTACCTCCCTCTACCTCCCTCTACCTCGCTCTATCATGCTATACTATTAATATCTCATTCTGGTAACGTTATTATTTTGAATACATCCCTAAAAATAAAAGTTAGTGATATGACACTATACAAATGTCCTCTTTATTAAAGGTATTTTTATTACATCTATAAATTATTACTAGATTATCATGATATATTTATATTCTGGCATCAATTTATTAACATTATCTTTATTACAGGTGATTTTTAATGTACTGACCAAAGTTTCATGATAACAGAGAGAGCCAATTGTACAGATACAGGTCAAG
Source organism: Stegophilus panzeri (assembly GCA_024331685.1). NCBI lineage: Eukaryota > Metazoa > Chordata > Actinopteri > Siluriformes > Trichomycteridae > Stegophilus > Stegophilus panzeri. The sequence continues at coordinate 2,607,080 of JANDJT010000092.1, read as the reverse complement.
AACTTCAGTTAATGTTCACATCAAACATCAGAATGAGGAAAAAGTCTGATCTCTGTGACTAACTGTGGCGTGGTTGTTGATATCAGATGGGCTAGTTTGAGTATTTCAGAAACCGCTGATCTCCTGGGATGTTATCGTAATAGGTAAACACATTTTCATGATTACAAAATGTACCTCATGATATTTAGGGTTGTGTCCAACAAACAAACGAGGAACTAAATGGTACAAAAACAGGTAATAAGTCTGTTATTCAGTGTTTATAAATTAAAACACCTAAATGGCTAAAGCTGCCTAAACCTTCACTAGTTAAGTGTGTCTCCTCACATGAATGGAGTTGATTGTCAGGCTCTGATCGGGTTGTTGGACAGTGACGTGCCATAGAGAATCAGACGTATGAATGATTGATCTTGGCTATGGAAATAACCACGATTCTCCTGCACCACAGTGGCTAATCCCACTTTAAAATGTTATCATGTTATAATGTTTTCAGACTACATATAGTCAAAAACCTCCACATTTAAGCGTGGGATGGGATTTTCCAGGCAGCCACACGCATATGGACACAAACTGTTGATACAGAGACGCACAATACAAAAAAAAATAATTAAAAATCCGCACCGCAGATACCTTTTAAATATTTGTGAAGAATGTACTGCAAGCCATAGAAGACTGTTTTGTCATATTTAACCTTCCGGGTCTTGGTGGGATCCGTCTTCTTCTCACGGCATTCAAAGTACGAGTACACTTTACTGGTGTTCGGTGGGTACTGTTTATAGTGCGTGACCTGTAGGAGACAGCGAGAAAACAACCAAGAGTCAAACATCATGTTCGTATTCATCCTAAACTCGAAATACTGGTCCATAATTTCCCACTCTTAGCATATACACACACACACACACACACACACACAATTACCAGCGTCCTGTACTGTACAGAGTGCGATCTGAAATATATGCTAGGACTGTGCACAAACCCCTCTGGAGTTTGAACCGACTAGTCAAACACACCGGTGCAGTTCCCCGAGCGTCTCCTCGACCTTGCCTTTAAGGGCGGCACAGGACGGACAGAAAGCCGCAGAAGGAGGTCGCTCCGTCACGGGCTTCCGGCTTCCATTTTGGTCGTCTCGGTTACACTTTATCCATGCACGCTCACTTTTTGCTGTCTCTTTCTCTTTCAGGAGAGCTGAACAGCTGTGGCCAGGCTGAGCATGCGCGCCAAAAGGAGGAGGGGAACCACATGTTCTCCATTCTGAGGACACAGCAATGGTGAAGAAGTACATACGCGTTGCGCTGCGTTGGAAAGCACGATATAGCCACAGATATTGTGAAGAGGTGCTTCAAGATCAAGATTTAATCCAAGGCCAGGCGAGTTTTTAACTCATTCTCACCACACAGATGATCTGCTCGTGTCTCCATGATAGTACTCTACGCTGCTGAGTAGGTCCGGTGTCAGCTGACAGCTCTGTGGTTATTTAACAAAAAGTACTTTCTCCAAACCAAACACAAGTCATTCCGACCTATCCCAGTGCCACCTCACACACTGACCGTACACAGCAACACAGACATGTTGCAGTGATGCTGACCAACACAGACATAAGAGCAGCTGAGTGCCAAATGGAAGTGTAAACATAAGCACATAACGTCTGCACTAATACCTGTAATAACTGGTAACTACATATCCCATATGTACACAACAGCAGTCTTACTTAGACGCTAATGTTGTCTTCCCCCTCCCCCACCTCTTTTTCTACATCTTCACACAGTACCACTGCTATTAACTCCATCTATCTGTGTGTGTGTGTGTGTGTATAGAAGGCACGTGTATCTCACATACCCAGCCATGTACTGTCCGTTTAACAAGAGCACTCGCTACTGTCGGTTCGGTTCACTCCGTACATCCTTCACCTAGGCCAAAAAGGACCATCAGGACAAACGCAGAGTTTTGAGCTTGTAAGGCTCTTTTCCAAACTGGCTGCTAGGTTCAAGGTGACCCTTTGCATTGAAGGACCACACTGAAGTGCAAACCAACGTTGCTGAAAATACAATAAATCCCTACACATCTTCACAACCTTAAATAAGAAACATTATCCAACAACACGTCTATCTAACACACCGTGGAATCAAAAGCGCACCATCTCAATGCTCGAGACATCCAGGTAAGAGGGAGTATGAAACACATGTGGGCATGCAACGAAAACATTACTCCTTAATACTGCAAACGAGACTCCTGCGTTCCTCATTCAAGATTTCACTGTACTCGCATTCCCGAGACCGAGTGTCACGATCATTTTAACATCTATTCACTTCAAAAATTTCACAACAAATATCCACAGCAGGATTTACGTGACGTGTAGTACCGTGTTTTGTTCATGAAATAACCAGGAGTCAGTCGTCACTCATATCCCGGAGTAACGCTTCATTTACTGTAAACATGTGAGCCCAGCATCAGGTTGCGTTCAGGCCTGGGGGACGTGACGACAAATCGCTGAGCGCTCAGTGAACATCAGCAGCGTCTAGAAAACTTCCAAAGCATGTGTTTGCAGATACATTTGTAGATGGAGCTAGGGTTCAGTGCATTGTGTCATTAGCGAGATAAGAAACTGGAGTCTTTCCAGGTATACACAAACGTGCATACACCTGGTCCCACGTGACTCAACCGGCTGTAAATAAACCGTCCTGACGTGATTATAGACGTTCCTTAGAAAACACACCACAGCAACGCACAGTCAGCATGAGCGAGGTCATCAGTCACCTTAGCTTTGTTTGGATAATCAATTATGCAAAGGCTGAGCTGTGACATCTCAGATACCAGTGACCTCTCACTCTGTGTGTGTGTGTGTGTGTGTGTGTGTGTGTGAGAGAGAGAGATTGAGAGTGCAATGTTCAGTCTGTTTCACACACATCAGCTATATGAAGCTATGAAAAGGAGCTGAGTAACCGAGTGTGTGTGTGTGTGTGTGTGCGTGCGAGTCATCCTCATGTCCTTCATGCATGAAGCTAGTCCTTATTCAAGTGCGCATTTCCATAACCAGCTGGTCTGCACACTACAGTCGCTTTCACTTTCCTGAAAGCCAGATGTCTTAGATAGCTTTCAGTTTTGGTTCCAGTAGCAAGGACATGTCTAATCATCCTCTGTAGCCACACGAGGAGCTCATAAGGTTGGCTGCAATCATTCATCTTCCAGCGTGATGGCTTGAAAACTGGAGGCGGTTCCTTGCCTTCTTCACCTGCCTGTCTGCTGTCTTCCTGCTTCTGACATCCTGTAAAAAAAATACATGGTACACCCTACCTGCCATCACCTTCTCCCGGGCTGGCCTACCGAAATCACACACACACACACACACAGAGAGAGAGAGAGAGTGAGAGAGAGAGAGAGAGAGTGAGAGAGAGAGAGAGAGCGTGACGGCCTGGACAATACGAAAGCACCTTTCCCTGTTTCATCATTCAGCATCCAGCATCCAGCGCCTTCACAAGGCCAAGCCGCTCACCCTGCACCTTCAGACCGACATAACCCATAAGCGTCTCCTTACCTTGTACGAATCAGTGGCTAACAATATATTGAAGTCCGAATCCCTGGTCTCCATCTTCCCCTTGACTGGAGGTGCCGCTGTCAGCTCCGTTGTTCTCGACGCTCTCCACCGGGGGAACTCACAACCAAGCACGTAGTTACACAGGGCGGGAGAAGAGCGCGTGCGATAGGGCGGGGCTTATACAGGGAGTGGAGAGGATGCTGGTGACATCGAATAATGGGCGGGGCAACCCGACCAGCCCTGTGTCTTATCTAAAATGGAGGATGTATATGCGGTTATTTTGATCTCATTTCGCTCTGACCTAATGGTGTCGGTTTAATCTGGGCTGTTGTTAAGTACAGCAGTACACGTTATGATTCTGGAAGTGCACTGGATATTCTTTTATTCACAAAAAATGTATATTTGTATAGCAAAAAGTCTCAAAGTGATGCAGGGGTCAGGCTGCGCTGCTTCCGGACAATATGGCAGCAGGCAGGCTGGAGTAAAGTCGGTTCGACGCTCGATATTCGCGGAAATTAACGGACCGTCTCTAAAGTCACATACCACATTGTTATACACGATTCTAACTTCAATAGCATTGGAAGGGAATGACTTACAGTCATATAACCAACTGTAAAGTGTTCATGTAGGTGTCAGCTATAATGCACACCTTTTAGA
>JANDJT010000092.1:2588547-2600056 GCA_024331685.1 Stegophilus panzeri | reverse complement strand
ATTGGCACCCTGTCCAGGGTGTACCCCGCCTTGTGCCCCATGCTCCCTGGGATAGGCTCCAGGTTCCCTGTGACCCTCTAGGATAAGCGGTATAGAAAATGGATGGATGGACCTGCCACTACACCAAAAGTGTTTCAAGCTTGAAATGAATCAAACTGTATAGAAATCGCCCTGGGCTCTTTTGATTTACTGAGCAATAAAAAAGGTTTTCGCTGTTCCTCTGTAATAATTTTCTCTGTTGTCAGGAAGCTGGGGTTATTCATGGAAATTATATGGCAGGATGTCTCTCATTTCACTAAACCAGTGTTGTGTAGGACTTATATTTGGTTTAGTGTGATCTTATAGTAATAAATATTAGACATCTTGACTATACTCTAGATATTTTCGCTTGCTAAGATGTTGTTTTCTGCCATGCTAAACACTAATCAGAAAGCATTGTTTAAAAAAAAATCATAACATTTATTATTATTATATATTATTTATCATATCTAATCATTAGATTGTTAAATTCACCTTAATGTTCTAGTCAAATCAAGCTGCTTTTCTTTTTAACAAAAGTGAGGAAGCCGCAAGAGGCAAAAATGTTTCAATACAATCGTCCAGTAGGGGGCGCCAAAGGGCAACGGAACTCAAAGGAGACCTTGGTATATAAATAAATAAGCATTGCAGACACAACAGTAGCAATAAAACGAACAGTTAGAAAGAAAAGAACGAAAGAAAATCGAAATTTCCTCTCACTTCGAGGGGTTTGTTGTTCTTCTTTCTCTAAATATGGACTAATGATATTACCAGTGTTACCCAAAATGGCGGAAGAGTACATTTGACTTTGAGAGAACACAATCAAGATCCTCTAACTTCATGAAACCAGATTAGTGGAGGTACAACAACACTGTGTGTAAAAAAAAAAAAAATATATATATATATATATATATATATATATATATATATATATTTAAGCAGCTGCAGAAACGTACAGCTCGGGAAATTTCCGGTAGCCAACGAGCGCGTGATTGTTCCGAGCCACTGAACACGTCATGTTCCCCAGGGGCGGGGTTAGGGGCAGGGTTATGGGGCGGAGCTACGCGCAGGGAGACTGCGGCTTTGGGTGACAGCTCAGATGTTCTTCGTGGAAAGTTCAGAAAGCGACAGTGTTTCTTGCGCGAATTAAATACTACTTCTTCGCATCCATGTCTCGGAATCCGTCTGTCCGGCATCGGGGGTATAGCTGGCCCTGTGTTTGCTGAACGGTGAGTTTTCACATCCTTTCCACGCCGGAAGCCGAGTCCGTTACTTCCGACCTGTAGAGTTTCAGAGCAAGTTTCATCTGCAGCGACGTGGTTCCGTCTTTCTCAAATGGTCTCGTTTAAAATGTAGAAAAAAACCACCCCAAAACCTCCGCATTTGTATTGCGTAGCTCAGATAGGATGTAGGCAGATTGTTAAAACCTGTAACAAAATGTCAGTCATTGTGCTGTTTTATTGCCTAGAAACAACACACTTCACAAGTTCAGATTCAGTGTGTGGACTAACATCTCAGTACTTCCTGTATTGTGACTTCCTTTGCGTTGAGAATAAATGTACAGCATCTGTTTGGTTAGAGATGGCTGTGAGTCAGAGTTCAGCTCATTCAGTACACTTGCAGTTATTTCCCTGAGCTGTAGTGGCTCACTCAGTAATCAGTAAATAACCTGCTGTGTGAAAATGTTTGACCTGTTCTAGCCTTTATATTTAACTGTAAGAGAAAGCTGTGCAGTACTGGTCTCTCTGATGAATGTTTTATTCCGACACAATTTCAGCATTGGTTATGGAGCAGCCCGTTAGTGATGATGAATCGCCTGTAGTTCGCCGAGGTGACACCCGGAGGAGGAGGAGAAAAATGAAAGCGTTTACATCAAACTCATCCGCAGCAATGGATCATTTAGCGTTGGAGTTTGTGCTTCCTACAACTAACAAAACGACCAAAAACCCAGACACGCTGCAGCTGGATGTGATCGGGAACTGGACAGTAGAGCAGGTGAAAGCCCAGCTGTGGCTGAGGGCAGTCACAACCAACGTGTGCCCAGAGTTCTACCAGAAATACTCACCAGACCACTGCATCCTGCTCTACCAAAAGAAAGGGAGCTGGTATGAGATCTACGATAAGCACCAGGTGTTTCAGACCCTTGACTGCATTCGCTACTGGAAAGCTCTTAAAAAGGAGGTTGGGAAAATCTACCTGGTTCTGAGGCCACAACCCTCTGAAGAATCCATCCAGTACCAGAAATTCCTAAATCATCTTATAGGTTACGATGTCACAGATGTCAGTAATGTCCATGACGATGAGCTGGAGTTCACAAGGAGGAAGTTACTTACAACCAGAAAAATTGAACTGGCTGACCGAGATCCCAAACTTTACTCGATGGACCCCTGGATAACCACCAAACCCTTACCCGATTACCTGCTGAGTAAGGTCGCCAACAACAACATTCTAATTGTGATACACAAAGATACCTCAAGTCAGACAATAAAGGTGTCAATTGATGACACACCTTTTCAGGTTCTTCAGAGTTTCTTCATAAAGACTACCAACAAGAGGGCACTGCTCGGCATACCAGAGGACGCAGACGAATCCGATTTTGTTCTGAGGGTTTGTGGAAGAGACGAATATCTTTTTGGAAACTATCCCATCAAAGACTTCCATTGGATCAGACAGTCACTCAAAACTGGAGAAGAGATCCATTTGGTGCTTGAATCCCCACCAGACCCTGAACAAGACGTGGTCCAAAAGGAGGATTGGTCACAGGTGGACGACTGCACTGGTGTGGCTGGCACACACGAGCAATTGACTATTAATGAGAAAGACCACGAGAAGGTGTTCACCATCTCGCTCTGGGACTGCAACCGCAAGTTCAGAGTCAAAATTCTTGGGATTGATATACCGGTCCTGCCTCGTAATTCAGATCTGATCATCTTTGTGGAGGCCAGCATTTTCCATGGGCAGCAGCTGCTAGCTCAGGAGAGGACGTCCTCGAAGCCGTTCACCGAAGAAGTGCTGTGGAATACCTGGCTTGACTTCAACATTAAGATAAAAGATTTACCCAAAGGCGCCCGGCTGAATCTGCAGGTGTCATGTGGTAAAGCCCAAATGCAGACCTCGAAAGACAGCGTTTCTCATGACTGCAAGAACAAGAACCGCCTGCTCTACTATGTAAACCTGTTAGTGGTGGACCATAGGTCTTTACTCAGACAGGGTGAGTTCATCCTTCACATGTGGAAGATGCCTGAGAAAAGTGAGGATAACAGTAGCGTTAATGCAGATAAACTCACTTCTGCCACCAATCCAGACAAAACAAGTTCCATGGCAATTGCAGTGCTACTGGACAAGTATTGCTACCCAGTCGCTTTGCCTAAGAGCAGGGATTCTCGAGATGCACCAGAAATGGAAGGAGAAAGGGGGAAAAGAGAGATGCCTAACCATTTGCGAAAGCAGTTTGATCAAATCGTGACTACCGACCCTCTGCATCCACTCAGTGTGGAAGATAAGGAACTCCTCTGGCATTTCGGACATGAGTGTGTGCGGCATCCTACGGCCTACCCTAAGTTTCTTGGCTCTGTGAAATGGGGAAAACAGGAAGCCGTCATGGCCACACACCGCCTTTTAGAGAGAAGCACCGCATGGGACCAGAGCCCTCTAGATGTGGGGTTAGCTATGCAGCTATTGGACTGCCACTTTTCTGATGCAAACGTGCGTACTATGGCTGTCAGGAAGTTGGAGACTCTTGGTGACGACGATGTCCTTCGGTACCTTCTGCAGCTGGTTCAGGTAAGTCTTGTGATAGTTTAACTTTAATATTACACAGTCGGTTTTGCATATTTAAATGTTAAACTGCCGATTCAAAATAAGCAAGAAACCCCTAGTTGGCTATTCAAATACCTCCATCTATAAAAACACTGAGTGGAACGCCTGTTTGCCGTAGTTGTCCTTCATCTGTTTTATATTTCAACGGTCATGTTTATTACTTATTTGTAAATCTCTCGCGCAATTAACAAATCTAAAGAAAAAATTTGAAACATTTTGTTGATTGATTAACCGTCTTAAATCTCGCCCAGGCCGTGAAGTTTGAACCCTATCATGACAGTGCACTCGCCAGGTTCCTCCTTAAGCGTGCTCTCAGGGTGAGTTAAGACTTTCTGCACACCATGGTGATATTGTACAGAAATAATGCTTTTCCTGTTTTTAAACTCTCATTCCTGGCCTTTTTTTCACAGAGCAAACGAATTGGCCATTTCCTGTTCTGGTTCTTACGGAGTGAGATAGCTCAGTCCATGCACTACCAACAGAGGTATGCGGTTATTTTAGAGGCCTACCTACGTGGCTGTGGAGATGAGATGCTCCAGGACTTCAGGAAGCAGGTGGAAATTACTGAGGCACTACAGAAGGTCACCCGTGAGGTCAAAGCCATATCTGCTGAGAAATATGATGTGTCCGCACAAGGTGATTGCCCATGCTGGTAGTTTTTTTTCATTATTTCGTTGTTCTTATTACCTCCAACCTATGAAGGACTTGACATCTAATCATTTTGTACCCTGTAGTTGTTTTTCAGATGCGCCAGAAACTGGAGAGTCTGCAAATGCAGGGTTTGCCTGAGAGCTTTAAAGTACCATATGATCCTGGCCTGCGAGCAGGGTCACTGGTGGTAAGTCGTGGAGCGCAACAGACTTTGTATTGTTTTAGTATTAGTGGCAGAAACGTGTCTTGTTACTCTCATGAAGCTGTATACGCTTGTTTGACAGGTTTTGCTTCATTTGAAGATGCCAAAAGCTGAAAAACAGACAAACACAATATTTGAAATGAAATAAGACTGTTTAGCTTCAGACTTGTTCAGTTTAGGCAGTTGGTGATGAAACTGTTACTGTTCATAGATTGAGCAATGCAAAGTAATGGCATCCAAAAAGAAACCCTTGTGGCTGCAGTTTAAGCGAGCCGACCCCACCACTTTGTCGAGCGATACCATCGGGATCATTTTCAAGGATGGAGACGACCTTCGTCAGGACATGTTAATTCTACAGGTGACAGTTACATGATGAAAACAAGTCTTCTGCAATCACACACCTCGAAAACATATCAGAAGCACGTCGTTTTTATGTTTTCATCTTCAGGATGAGTGAAAAGTCACAGATGAGGGATTTTTTAAAAAAACAACATTTTAAACATGTTTTTACAGTTATATTTTAACAACGGCAATAGTTAATTTGTAACAGGTAACAATCTTTATCAAAATGCAGATTTTGTTGATCATGGAGTCTATATGGGAGACTGAATCACTAGACCTGTCCTTATTGCCTTATGGTTGTATTTCCACTGGAAATAAAATTGGTAAGTTGATGATAAAATTCAGTTCGTATTTTGTACAACGTTCCTGTAAATGTTTTTTACCCAAGTCAATTTTGATTAATGAGCCAGATGAATTCTCGACCATAGGAATGATTGAGATAGTGAAGGATGCTACTACCATTGCGAACATCCAGCAGAGCACTGTGGGGAACACTGGGGCTTTTAAAGATGAAATCCTGAACCAATGGCTTCGAGACAAATGTCTGAATGAGGACAAGGTATGTTATTTCTGTTGGAGGTTATGACTGTTTGCGTTCGAAGGGAAGGAAACGTCTATAGATGCACTTCCTGGTTGCACAGGGGGCTTTGTCTGAGGTACTGCCTTTTATTTTAGAACAGGCATCAAAATTAACTCAGCCGCTGACAGGAAATGATAAGTATCACCCAGTAGTCATAGTGAATGTGTATTGTTTGCCTCCCCTGTTTGCATGGTTATGTTTGCATAATTCAAATGTGTGTGATAAAAAAGACATTGAGGTTACTGCCCTCCCTCCAGTATCAGCAGGCAGTGGAGCGCTTTGTGTATTCCTGTGGAGGTTACTGTGTAGCAACCTACGTCCTGGGGATTGGTGATCGCCATAACGACAACATCATGATCACCGAATCTGGTAATAAAAGCATAAATAAACATTTGTTTTGTATTTATTAGACCCTCAGTAGATTAAAGTTTCAGTCAGTCAGAGACAGCAGTGGTTGGAGTGGACCTGACACATGATACCTATTTAAAAACAAACCATTTAAAAAGGTTGGTTTGCATTACTCTGTGAAAGTAATGGCAGGGCTTGCTATTGTGGGGAAAATAATCAACGGTGGGGTGGTGCAGTGTGGCCTGAAGACAAGCAGATTATTTTCCTATAAAAGTGTTTTATTATAACACAGCAGTACCAATGATTACTTATTTTTCATTATAACGGAACGTCAACGTCACATTAAGGGACATTTTAATAAGATAATACTAATTATTAAAACAAGTAAAAACTGAATTTTCCTAAATAGATCATATTTCAATGTTTTTATTGTAAATAATAGTAAATGGAAGCGGTTGATTGAATTACTCATGGGTCATATCATGTGAATACATTAGAGTTCAACATAAATACAGTGTTGGGTAATGCGCTCTTCGTGACTGGATATGTCTTTACAATGCCCTAAGTCTATGAAAACGGACAGGTACATAGTCCGTAAAAGTAAATCACAAGAGGAAGGACATCCAAGCGCACATTAGAAAACAAACGCTCTGAAGTGGGAAAGCGCTCTGGATGTACAGCAAGTACAGTATTTCAAATGATTTGGTGCAAAGCATGAAGCCAGCATTCTTAAAAAGACACTTGAAATCAAAACACGGAAACCTGGCCACAAAACCAGTGGAACGATTCAAGGAAGGTTGTGTAGCTTCAAACAGCAGTAAAAGCAGAGGAGTTTAAAAAAAACAACTCAGGTTTTCAACAAGTAAGCGTTTCACTTGGCGTTAACACATTTGAGATCTCAGGGGGAACTTAAGGCAAATAATTTAGACTTGAACATTGGGAACCCCTGAATGAAAGAATGACGCGTCATACTTTTTATTGGTTAACGTCCACAGAACAAGGTAGTTCCCCTCACCAGCCTCGAAGTTTATAACACAAAAATGTGACCAGGAAACTGCAAAGTCCTCTGTCCTTGAGATAACTTACTGACCATTACACAATACTGACACAGCAGACTCTTTCCATAAATGATCACTGAATGGATCCTTCTAGAAAGCTTCTATATCACTATATCAATGAGTGTACATTTGATTATTATCATTATTATATTTATTAGATTATGTGGCGTTTCCTCCATACACATTCCTGTGTAAATCACTACAGAAAGGACAAGCGTGTTAATATACACCTATGGTTTGCCTTCGTAGACAGTACGATTGACGGCGCTCCGGTTGTAGAGAATGAATCGACACTTTCTGACCAATCAGATTCAAGAGTGTTTTGATACAATTCCTCGTTATACACTCTTAGACAAAAGGGTTCCTTAACAGTTATTTTACTGGCCTCTTTACATGATATTTAGTATTTATGTTTGTTCTAATTATGAGGTTCTTCGTAATCATTGATAATTTAGTGGGACGTTCCATCAATGACCATGACATGATTTAAATAAAAGAAATTAAAAAAAAAAAAAAAAAAAGTTAATCCTGTAGCATCTTGTTGTCTTTAACTCTTGATATATGAAATTTGAGGTAATAAATCTCCTGTGCTTATAGGTAACCTTTTCCACATTGACTTTGGACACATTCTTGGAAACTACAAGAGCTTTCTGGGTATAACCAAGGAGAGGGTCCCTTTTGTTTTAACACCTGACTTCCTCTATGTAATGAGCACAACAGGAAAGAAGACAAGCCAAAATTTCCTCCTGTTCCAGGTGAAGAAGCCTATTTCTGTCATCTATGATTGAATAAGTGAGATATAACTCGGCAGATCATGCAGTCTGGCGTGTTTTATTTGCCAGTGATTACAGTGTTTAATACATTAATGAAAAACACGCTATACTTTTTAGTTACGATTTAATGTTGTGGAACATCTAAGAAAGATAGAACTTAGTTCATGTTGTCGCTTATGTTACAGCTGCGACAAGTTATTCCATACACAGTATCTGTTTCTCCGCCTCTCACTCACGCTCTCTTTTTCCATTAGAAACAAGAACGTTAGAGCGAGTGCATTAATATAAGCCCATCGTTCATCGTCCCAGCTGTTGTTATTCAAAAATAACGCACACCTTCTGATGAATACGAATGCATGCTGAATATATACTGATATACTTGTTTTCTCTCGAATGTAGAACATTTGCGTGAAGGCCTACCTGGCTCTGCGTCATCACACCAACTTGCTTATCATCTTGTTCTCTATGATGCTGATGACTGGCATGCCCCAGCTGACCAGCAAGGAGGACATAGAGTACATTCGGGAGGCGCTGACTGTGGGGTGCACAGAAGATGTGGCTCAGAGACACTTTTTGGATCAGATTGAAATCTGCCGGGACAAGGGCTGGACGGTGCAGTTCAACTGGTTTCTACACTTGGTGCTTGGCATCAAACAAGGTGTGGAAAAACGATCAGCATAAGCTGAGTATTGTGCAACGACACCACTAAACAGTGTTTCCAAAGAGTATTTTATCAGCAAATTCTTTTTTATTTTCATTTGCTTCGACGTTCAGTTGCCTGACAGAGTTTGTGTCACTTATCCATTACAAAAACATAATGAAAGTCAGTTGAATGGAGGTTGGTTTAGTTTAAATGCGTAGCATCGCCACCTCTTGCTTCCTAATATCGGATACTTCAAATGGCATCTCAGACTATTAACTCTGATAACGCATCCCAAGTTTGTTTTCATGTCAATTTTTATTATGCAAAAATGAAGTGTATGCATTGTTCATTTAACATGAGGCACGTGTGACATTAAAGTAAGCTTGATAAGAGGCTCTCACTTTTTAAAACGATGACCTTTTACGTGAAATAATGCCGAGGAGCTCGCACCAAAGCCGAACGAACGTCGCCAGTTCAGGGCTCAACGTTCTCGGAGCCAAAGTGCTTTCAAGATGTTAAGTTTGGTTAGCGTGGTTAACTTAAACGTTCAGTTTTATTGACGTCTAAACAAAACGTGTGCCTTTGGAGATGGGGTTGGACTTTTAAAATTGTATGTGCAAATGCACAAAGGTATGGTTATGCATGTAATAAGTGGAGGACTGCCAGTTTCAGTTCCTTTTGGAAGCTCTCGTGTTCTAGCTGAGAACTAATAACACCACCTCATGAGCTCATGGGTAGCCTATAAAAGACTACCAGACCGCTTATATTCTCTGGCCATTCGTCAATCCCATTACTGCACTCTATTGAAGATGAAATCAGCATTACTGTGTTCTGTTTAGGATGAAAATTACTCAGGGTTAGATACTGTTTTTGACTGAGGGTGAACTCCATGTTACCACGTAGCAAATGTCTGCCAGTTGTGCTCCTCTTAGTGCTAACCAACAGTCTAACCTGTGTTTAGGCAACAGAGCCCTCTTATGGTGCTCCCTAAACCACAAAAACAACAGCCGGTCTTTAACCAGTCACTTTCACATAGCTGTTGCAAGGACACAGGACTGGCCTGAGCACGTTGTCATCTGCTGTTAAAGCTGCTGAAGCTGCTTTATGTCCATATCCAAGTTAGCTGATCCAACTCTGAGATGGCAGTCTGCTTTCAATGGCCTCGTGGGTGCATCTGCCTATGTCCTCGTTCTTCCATCATCCCTTTTGCTTTTGAACCCATCGGACATTACTACTTCCCTTTTCTCAGGAAGAAGTACTAAGGGCATGGACTCTGTCTCGTGACATGCTGCTGAGCAGCTGATCGTCTAGATGGGGAAGTACACACAGCACTCCTACACATTTTGTAAATACCCCAGATGCTAAGGCTAACCCGAAGAAAAGGATTCTGAATTGCTACGTCACTTTGCATATGTGGATGTGGAGAAATCTTCAGAATTCCACAGCTGTTAGAAAGTGGAATTATGTAAATCACCACTGGCATCACTTCATTTGGGGTTCTCTAATCTAGAATAGGGTAGATTCCACCACCTTTTGTTGGTGAATGTACAGATTTGGCCCAACAATTTTATGCATTTTTTAAAAAAAAACAGTTTTTATCATGTATTTATTTTTTTTGTATCTGCTTCTTCCACTCCTCAGCGAGACAAATTTGAAAGAGTAAGAATGTGACGTGGCAGGGGCACTTTATAGGCTACACACGTGAGGTCAGACTAGCAACACTGTTATTAGTACTTGGCTAATAACTTGGAATACTTGGAAATGAGCACGTGGAAAAACCTCTCACAGTAGTTTCCGGGAGCAAACCACACTGATGGTCCAAACGCGTAAGGAAGTAGAACAATAAAAAGTGCTAAATTTGGGTGAAATGGTTAAATGAATAAATATGCTGCAATATCTGTAGGTGCCTTTGTCTATACCACATGATTTCTCTCCTGAGATCTTTAAGCAATAAAGAAAGCTTTTCTGGTGAAATGTTAGACTTGGTAGAGTTAACTGTGTTCCATTGGTGCAAAGCCAGGTTTATGGACACGTGCATTTGGTGAAGTAAGCATTTTGTGTTCTTGCAATACAAATGAAATGTTATCTATTACCAATTTCAGTCCTTGTAAAGCTTGTCATAAACTATCATTTTAGCAATAATAATAATAATAATAATAATAATAATAATAACAAATTAATAATACCAAGGTGAATTATATTTTTGTGAAATGTTGTGTATTGATTATTTTCTGAGTAAAAACATTACCAAAGAATAATTGTTTTGTACTAGTTTTGTTGTAAATGAAATACAGTAGGAATAGCTGAGGTCATAAGTTTACATACACCTTGCAGAGATACATGTGAGGACTATTACAAAAGGTGCAAACATTCATTGATGTTCGATGTAAACTGATATTATTTTGTATTATTCTCAGAAACATGTAAATATCTTATGGAGCTTCTGAAGGGCAGTACTAAATAACCTGTTCAAAAGTTTACACCCCCCCTGGCTCTTAATGTATCGTGTTGCCTTCTTGAGTATCAGTGACTGTTTGCAACTTTTGTAATAGTCGTGTACGAGTCCTTCAGTCATCCTCAGTGTGAAAAGATGATCTCTGAGCCATCGTTGTTGGAAAGGTGTCACATATACGGAATGTGCAGGACCTGGAGGATTTTTCTGAAGAACAGTGGGCAGTTTAACTGCTCAGGACAAACAAGGGACTCGTGACCAACTCTCACAAAACATAAACACAGTCACTGATCATCCAGGTAACGACACACGGGATTAATAATCAAGCGTATGTAATGGTTCATTTGTGTAAATTCAGTTATTATTGTGTCTTGTGGATTATATGTAAACATCTGTCACGTGAAATAGCTTATTCAGGACAGTACTAAATTTAAAAAATGCAATTCTTATGATCTCTCTTATTTAAAAAAAAATAAAATAAAATTCCAGTTTCTGCAAGGCGTTTGTAAACTTACAGTGGGGGAAATAAGTATTAAATGTGTCAACTTTTTTTTCAGTAAATATATTTCCAATGAGGTTATTCACATGAAATTTTCACCAGACATCAGTATTAACTCAAGAAA
>JANDJT010000092.1:2573193-2586097 GCA_024331685.1 Stegophilus panzeri | reverse complement strand
GTAAAGCTGCTTTGAGACAATGTCTGTTGTAAAAAGCGCTATACAAATAAAATTGAATTGAATTGAATTGAATTAAACCCTCAGCAATTTAAAGCATGGGTCCTGGCAACATTGTAAGGCTTCCGGTCAGTAGGAAATTTACAATAGAACGAAGTTATCTGCCATTAGAATAAGAACATTCAACGCCTGAATTGAGTACAAAAATATCTAAAATAGGTTTAATAAGCTTATATTTGCGTTATTGTATTGTAGGAACCTAGCTACATTTTACTACATTCAAAATATGTTCACTTGCTAAGATGTCATTTTTTCCTCCAGTGAATGAGGTGAATCAAAGATCGTTGGAATAAGTTAGCATGATGGTATAGATGTATCATTTTCCTATAATTTATTCTTTTCTTAGAATTTTGCAACAATTACAAAATAACTAATAGACACTTTTTTGTTTTTGTTTTGCTTTATTCATTTTTTTTTTTTATCAGATGCATTAGTTGAATTGCTTATATTCAAAATTAGTAAATAGAAGAAGTACGACTACACGTTATTCTGAATTGTTGTTCCTTGGTCTTCTTTTCACTGATGCCAGAGATCTGTCTTGTTGTGTGTGTTGAAGGCATCCTTCAGTCATAGACAGGATCAAATTGTGCAGATAACCAGTGTGATTCAAAGTAGTCAACCAGTACATGATTTGGATGCACTCTATGACAATGTGCAATAAACAATACTGTACAATACATGAAGTAGAAGTGGAGTATAAGATGAAGGCGTCTGATAGGGAAAGACAATGAAACCGAATGCATTCCACTGATGACTGGTTTACTCCGCCTGCTGATGTAATGCACAAAGGGACTTCCAGAAAGAAGTCAGTCAAATCTGGCAGTTTGTTATGAGTGTCAGCAGTTATAGACTAGGAGCAGATTAGGTACAGAAACAGTTAATACTCTGAACTTTCACATGCATAGCAATGCCCTTACATTGGATCACTGTGAATAGACATCTTCATTAAGACATTAAGGGGTATTTCAGATCAAATAAGAAATCACACTGTTACACAAGATATCATTTCATAATAGTTCATAGGGTTAGCAGTGTCAGGGTCGGTAAGGTAGCATGGTCCATCTGTAGCACTAATATCATGGTTCGTGGTTAACAGTTAAAGTCGTTGCCAGCACTGGAATGATCAGTTGTGCTTATTGATCTAAGAGTCTGTGGTGAGAAGGAAAGACTGCGAGGACAAACGAAGACGCCCGCCAAATATGTGCTTCAAAATAAAGTGCAACATTAACCATAGAGTGCGAATGCGTAAAAAGGGAGACGTAGTAATGATTTGTCATGAACATGCAACATTCCCAGTGTAATGTACGAGACATCTGTATTTGAATAAATAAGCATATTGAAAAGAGAGGTAGTTCACTGCGCTGAAGTGAAATGTGACGTTAGAAAACTTTTGTCATGGGATTGGTCAAAAATCCCATAGAATGATGTTTTGACGAGTTCCTCAGCTGTCTCGTACTGGAAGGCATTTATGATTGCGACACTAGTTTGGGTATATATTTGGTTTGCTGCACAAGGCTCAGCTTGGGTGGGAGTAAAGGTAGATTAGAAGGCTGGAGTTCCTCAATGGAAGACAAGATACAATGACCTTCTGGAGGTTTGCTTCCACACCACACCTGCAAAATAACACCATAAGCCATCTGATCGCATGAGGCACAGAAAGCAAGAACAGACAAGCCAACATACTACATAATGCTTGTAATATCTATTCAAACTGTTTAAATCGCCATGACTTATTACTAAACGCTGCAGTCTCGGTGGATGGGTTTAAAGAAAGGACCTGAACCCTTTTATTGAATCCTTTGTTTTCTGATAGATGATGCACTTTTACTCTGGAATAATTTAGAACAAAGCTCGAATAAATTAGCATTCATTTCGCTGTGTAGGTTTCATTAATACTTCACTCCAGGTGAAAGCAAAGGCAGAGTGTTATGTTATTACTTGCTGTTTGGTGGGGCCTGGCTGAATCTTAGTTGTGAGGAGGTTGGCGACAGTGGGGCAGGAGACTGCTGACAATCTGGAAAAGACTGACAGATTAGACATCTGACCACTAGGGTTCGTGCACGCATGCACGCACACACACACACACACACACACACACCCCTTTCATATACCTTACCAGGCCCATGGCAAAGGCAGTGTGTACTAAAGTGAAAAGCATGTGCTCTTTAATACTGTGACACAGTATTTAATACTTTAATAATCTTTAATACTACACACAAGTCCATATTCAGAATATTTTTGAGCACATTCAGAGTGTTGTGGCCAAGGCTGATTTTTTTTATTGCCATAATGTTACCCAGATGCCTTTATACAGAATTAGAAATCCGTTTTAGAATGTCATATTTTCATAGCATTTTATAGTGAACGTTACATGCTCTGAAACGACTTAGTTGTCAAAATGATGTTTTTTAGCGTTACATTATGGCTTAGCCTAAGTTGTTTTGTAATTAGATTTTCTCCACCACCGATCACAGTTCTGTGTCCTGTGGTTTGCCAATTCTTCTTGTTTTCTGGCTTCCAGACAGGTAAGTTCTCTTCATTTTATAAAGTGCAACAATTCAAAATAAAACTTGTGCAAGTGCCACATGCTTAGCGAGATAGGGTCCCCGTTAAGGGGGTTCCTGGTATAGCATTGTACATTACCCACTGGAGGTTTTGGGGGAGTTCTGCACTTTGAGATTTGACATTTTCATGGACTCAGTGTTGGCCTTCAGACCCTCCCCACTTCAAAACTCTAGACCCCATGCAATTGCCTGCCTGACCTGTCCTTTAACCAAGCCTGTTTTCTAACGCGTGCTTAAATAAATCATACGGGTTAGACCCAATCATCATGTTTTTAGTGCCTATTTTAACTAATAATAATAGTAATAGTATAAAATCAATATGAACTAGTTAGCTAGCTAACTAATGTTAATGAGTAAATCAACATAGTTTACTTAAGTATTCAGTAGGGGTGTAACGATACACATTGGTCATGATTCAGTTTGATTCAATTACAGTCTCTCAATATTTTCAACAACATTTTAATGAAAAAAAAAAAAAAAAAAAAAAAGACTAGTTCTGATCCAAAAAAACCCAATGCAAAACAATGTGCATTTTTGTCTGTATAAAACAAAATAAATGTAAAAATTGCTATGAACAGGAGGTTTAATATTATAAACAAAATGTACTACAGGTTGACCTTATCTTAAATTATTTTTTTTTTATAGATTCTCCCAAAAAAGTCTCTGCCCCAGGGAAAATGATCGACCAAAATGTAATGAGCACCAAAGCAACTCCTGACAGTTATAACATGGTTGTGTATCCATATAACCTATAATGTGTTTTGGTTGTTAGCTATGGGTCACTTCACCAGTGCAGATGAATCCTGGTAATGTCCCAGGCTCTCCTTGAAAGAATGTGACTGACTGGCGCGCTCTCTGTATTTTAACTCTATGGGTGGTGCAGAGTGGGACCTCTGGTGTTCAAACAGTGCCACTGCATCTGTCATGATGCATCGTTACACCCCTGATATTTACATTTGCTCAGGACATCTTTCACTCCATAGCACTGGATATCCTCCCTGCTTTTTCTCTTTTTAACGCCAGGCCCACAGATGTCACTGTACATACCTGTGTTTGCTTTACCTGTTTTAAAGGTAGAAATTGCTGCACCATTAAACACACTACTGCTGAAAATTTGCGCATTTATGTCAGGGTTGCCAGATTATGTCTCACAAGTATGGGTGGTCTTTAATTCACTCTCCAAAATCCGATCCAATCTGTAAACAAATAATGTACTGATATAGTATTTAGTGTAGATTTGACCACAGTCTGGGATAGTTTTGTAAATGTTTTAAACCGTGATTGGATTAAACAGTCCATTCAGTCAGGAAACTATGATTCCTATATGGCTCTCTCACCACAAGTATTTGCATACTTCAAAATGGACCTTTCTGGTGTGACTGAAAGGAATACAGACACATCCACGGCAACATGATGTGTAAATCTCAAATATGGCTTGACGTATGAAAATGAAAAGACACTCTGCTTTTGGAGCAAGTTGCTGTAAATTGCATGATCGTGAAAACATTTCAGGCCACCCCTTTCTCCACGTACAACATGAGATGACGCACACACACAAAGACTTAATTACTGTAGGTCTTTTATGTGTTATTTACAATAAATATGAAGGATATACACACCATGTTTACTGTACAATGCACTGGAGAGATAGGGATGTCCTGTATTCTGTATTGACACATGCTTATGTTCAGTAATAACAGTCTGCCTATGGAAAGACCCTCTGACAGTAGTAGTATTAATGCCGTGGGCCACATTACACCCAGTAGAAAAGACAAAAATTTGGTTTTGACTTGGGACTAAAGTCCCAGTGTACGATATTAATTAGAGGTTGAAAAAGACACAAAAAGCAAACAAGCTGATGTCTGCGACATTACAGAGACAACTACAGTACTGAAGCATTTGACATGTTTGAGGTCAATGACTTGAACTGCTATTTAGTGGAACCGAATTGCATTGAGGGGGTGGTGAGGCAGGGACAGACAAGATATTAGTAATGTGAGTGTGTGTGTTTAAGGACGGTGCAAAATAGAAAGGGGTGTCACACAGAGGAGGTCTGAGAGGTTTCTCTGAAACGTTTCTGTCCCAATATGAAAATGAACACCTGAGCACATGCAGAGCTTCAACAAAATCACTAGACCACCATTCCTCCCTATCTGACCACCAGCCCCAGAAACCACCTCACAACACTGTACAATATTACAAGACTTCTAACCTTCTACCTTCATAGCTGTGCAATAAGAAAACTGCAGGGCCAGCGCAGTATACAACATGTATGTTATATATGTTAATTACAGCAACTTTCATGTATAACAGCAGCCCTAATTGTACATTATATGCTACAGGGGCCAATGATCCTCTGAGGTACCACGTATTGTGAGGGCCATGCGATGTTGTCAACAACGTAGCACAAATCCACATGATGTGGAATGTTAATGGAGTATGTCAAGCTGGACGAGGTGGAAATTGGGAACTTGTCAAATGCTTCAGTCTCCGGGTTCAGACAGCGGGTTCAGACAAAGCTGTTCTAAACTGCATAATCAAAAGTCTAGATGATATGAAGGCTTTCATATGCCTTCAGTGTCTTTGGTGGGATAAAAAAAAGAAAATTGCCAGGATGTTACAGAGGGATGCTAATAATGCTCTTGCTCATCACTATCGAAATGACTGTAGCTAAGTGTGGAGAAGTTGTAATGGTAAATAAAACCGTCTGATTGGCAATACAACTTGGAGACAATATTGTGTGCCATTAGTGAAGGGCAAAACAATCTGATTCAAATCAAACCCAATTCATGGGATACTATACATAAACAAATTTAGAATCAAAAAATAGGACACTGTTTATGTTTCAAATAACCTATGCCATTTGTGCCACCGTATGCCACCATTACAAGACCAAGAATGCTATTCCCTGAGATTTGTTGTGTATATTAGACATATTAGACATTAGATATCACTTAATAAAGATTACATTCAATCTTTATTGAAATGTTCCAGACATTATTTAAACTGTGCAGTCTCATTGCTCTCCCTCTTTGATTGCTTTTTCATCACGAAATGATATGAACCAATGAAAGCCAAGAGTCATCAACTAGCTACGTGTAAATGGAATTATGGCAAATGGTCATGTTTGCACGTTTGCTATTCCTTTAAATGAAAATGGGCAAACCAAATATGACGTGATGCTGACTCTGAAAAGGGCACGGACTGTGAGTGATTACCAACAAAAATGGGGAAAACAAAATAATCTGTATTTTTGCAGCAAAAGATACTGACCTTTAGCTTGAATAACAGTGAAAAACACAAACCAACGCTAAAACTATACTTGGTTATGCTTAAGCGGAGGAGATGATACTGAAAGGCCTAACTTACATAAAACCCCTCGTTATTCAAGATTTCAAAAGTCAGTTTTGTTTAAAAAAAAAAAAAAAAAAAGCTAAATTAGTATTAAAAAGTCATACAGCTGTTACACAGTGATGGATTTTACAGTGCATATTTCTTGGTTCTGTAATTAATAAGACACTTCCAAACCCCTTCATGTAAATTGTATGGTTTGTTATAATGATATATTCCCATTTAAACAAGACAACAATGCTTTAAAGCAACACAGCTGACACTTTCTTAAAAGTAAATGTAATCTCTGACTTCGAAGGCTTGCACTGAAAAGGCCCACCAAGTTCACTTCAGAATGAACTGCGTGAGAGGTCAGAAACAGCGAACAGTGTTCTGAGAACCGATTAACTGTCTCTTGGAGGAAGGCAGAGCCGTTTGTGCTCCACAAAATCCCTGAGCAGAAAACAGTCACCAACGTTGCAGAGTGCAGCGGAAACTATAAAAATAGGAAACCAGTCTGTCCTCCTCTCTGTGCCACCCCGCCGAGCCTTCAGTAGCGGGGATGCTGAGAAGTGTAATTTCTTGGGTATGGTGGGCCATAGGAGGAGGAAGATGGGGAGGTGTATCTGGTTGTGTGGGTGGGGTGCGCTTGGACTGTGGAGAGTGGATGAGATCTGGGCGAGCTCCAGGTGGAGCGATAAGTGCCCAGGATGGGCGAACGACAGGGGGAGGGGCGGAGTGAACCTGATGAATAGAGCGACTCAATTGCATAGCGACGCGCCAAGCTGGTGCTTCGGGACATACTGGTGGTATGAATGTCCACACCATAGGAGTGCGGTTCCACCACGTATGCCCGCATACCCACCGTCCAGTGGGTGTGGCCCCGGCTATAGGGCGTAATTGGGGGAGTCCAGGAGGAGGAAAAAGATGAGGCAGGAGAGGAGGGGGCTTCCAGAGCCGGAGGGCTGCCTGGGTCAGAGGACAGCAAAGGAGTGACTACGGTAGGGGATGAGATAGATGAGGTTTCTGCAACTGCCTCAGATACTGTGGACGAGGTGTCAGAAAGGGGCAAGGTGGCTGTTCCACTTACTTTGGGTGATGTGGTTCTCAGTTTGGCCGTCCTGCCCATGCGGGGGCGGCGTAATTGCTCGTGGTCGAACTCCAAGTCCTCCAGACGCTGTGTTAGTGCCAGTTTTTGCTGAATGGCCATACGGAGAAGGGAGTTCAGTGTCTTTTTCTCATCCTCAGCTGCTGCAAGCTGCCTCTGCATCTCATCCAGCTGTGTTACATATTCATCACACCTGGAGAAAGTGAGGCAAAGGGGACAAGCAGGAGGGACAGAATATAACAGAGCAAATGATTCAAATGTTACTATAATTCATTTCTTCTTCTGCTTCTTCTTCTTCTTATTATTATTATTATGTCACCCACTAGTTTTAACATGATCTTTCTAATGATATCAAAACTAAATTTATGCAGTGAACTGAACATTTACAAATGAGTTGTGTGTTCATTTATGCTGTTACACATTCCTGCTCTTCATGCTCTCACCGTGTGGCAAACATGGCTCTTAGTGAGGAAAATGTGGCAGAATCCTCTTTCAGTGCCTTCAGTTCATTACGCAGCTTCATCATTGTGTCAGTCACCATGTTCTTCTCAGTCTCATACTTGCTTTTCAGGTTCGCCAGAGCCATTTCTGCAGTCTGTCACATAATCATGGAAACCACATGTTGTAACATCTTTATAATATGAATTTTGCATATGAATTTTAATATTATGCTATATTATATTCCATCCATCCTTACTGGGTCACAGGGAACCTGGGGCCTATCCCAGGGGGCATGGGGCACACTCATACACTATGGACACTTTTGGACATGCCAATCAGCCTACAATGCATGTCTTTGGACTGGGGGAGGAAACCGGAGTACATGGAGGAAACCCTATGAACCATATGAAATTATTTTACTGTTTCACTGTTAGACTAATGAAAAATGGAAGTTCATCTAGTGGGCAAATCAGTGAATCCATTAGTAATTGTACAGGGGAGACCTCTGAGCATGCTTTTAAATACAAATAATTCTATCCAGAGTAGGGTAAAAGCCCTTCGCATGGAAGCATGTTGACATCAGAATGCATTACTCAATACTGGGTACAGTACTTAAGGGTTGGTGAAGTGACCAAAATAATTGGCCTACAAGAAGAACGGCCTTACAATATGGATTTCGAAAACGACAAAAACAAACACTTAAGCAATAAAACGGGGAACATGTCAGGTTTCTCAGAGTTTTGTACACCCACAGTGCAATCCTTATAGTCAACTATCATCAGTGGGTGCCATCTAACAGAAAGCACTGATGAGCCCACCTGTTTGTTGGCTTTCAGCACCAGGCGCAGGGTGGCAATCTGCTCCCTCTTAGTGCTCAGCAGGGACTTAAGCTTGAGAATTTCTTCCATACAAGCCTCTTTTTCCTTATCAAAGAGTGGCGCGAGCTCACGGACAGCTGCTCTTTGGCGAGACAGCTGCAATGAGCGGTCCACGGCCTTCTGCAAATGCTTGATCTGATCGCGGATAATGGCATTCAGGTGGTGGAGGTTGATGGGTTCGCGCCGGGTGTCTGAGCCTGCAGGTGAATCAGGTGCTGGCGATGAGGACGACGATGATGAAGAGGCACTGACAGTGGATGAGCTCAGCACTGTGCGTGTTGGGCTGTCCTCCGAGTTGACAGGATCTTTGGAGGGTGACTCTGTGGAGCTCTGTGAGTCACTTGGTGTCGAAGTGCAAGATGTGGCAGCATTGATAGCCGCCAGGCGGCGTGCCAGCCTTGGTGTCAAGAAGACCCGATGGTCATCCTGTGCTTTAAGACCTGTGGATGTAGCACGTGGGGGGGTCCGTCCCTGGCGGTAATAATCCAGCATTACACGGTTGGGCGTTTCATTGTTGCACATGCAGACATGATGGTACAGCTGTGCCAGTTCCTCGCTGAAGGTGGCCAGTTCCTCATGGGCTGCAACCAGGGTGCTGTGGCATTCCAAAGCAGAACCATTAGCTTTCTTCAGATCTCGCTGAAGTGCTACTTCCTTCTCCCTCCCCTCACAGCAGCTGCATTCCAGGCAAGCCACCTGTGCTTCCAGAGTCTGTAGTTGGACCTTGGCATGTTCCTCTGCCCGTGCTGCCCGCTCCACACACTCTTTATACCTCTCCTGAAGGTCCTTCAGCTCACCATTAAGGCTCACCACCTCTGTCACTGCTAATTTGTACTTACACTGCAATAGTTCCAGACCCAGGTGCTCCAGGTCACCGCATGCCCATGACTGGCCCTTCACCTCTGCCTCCAGCTTGTCCTCATCACCAGTCTCTGTGACACTTCCCTGCTGCTGTAGCGTACAAACTCGCTGTTGGAGTTGCTGCGCCCTTTCATACTGTTCAGTCAGGGCCTGCCGTGTGTGTCGTAGCTGTGTTTCACACTCCTGAAGACTATTCAGTGCAGATGTCTTCTCCTGCTCCACCTGAAAAGTAAATCAGGCACCATGTTCTTTACTTACAAATACAAACAAACCACATAGGACGCTTACATTTCATTTTTACTGCCAGTGACTTCTTCTTGTGCATCTTTATTACTGCATCTGGAAACTCTAGTGATTGATTGTCCTGCTTGCTTTTCTCCAATAGACAGCTCTCTGATCTTCATGTTACCTTATCCTTTTTAACAACAAATGCAGTCTTCACAGGGTAAACTGAAGGCTAAAACCAAGAGTAGATGTTTAGACCTATCTACTGTTTAAGCAATCAATCGAACAGAACACACCTGAGTAACAGGAAACACCTGTTAGTCACATGTTTCAATATTTTTTACTCTACAAAATGGGTGGTCTGATACAAAATGAGCTTTCGTTTAACACATTTACATATAAATAGCAGGAAATAAAAGCTGAAACTCTAAACTCTCTTCTCATATTCATCTTTTGATCTCAAACCCAAATGTCTTCAGTCTACAGCAAAAACAAATGAATTGTCCTTGCCGTGCCAATAGTTTTGGAGGGGACTGTAACTATGGGGTGGTGCATAAATAAAATGAATTGTAAATAAACACACCTGCTGCAGTTGTTGTTTAAGTTTCTGAATCTCGGTGAGGTGAAGCTCACTGAAGAGGTCAGGGGTCATGGAGTCGCTCAGTTTTCTCTGACCTGCTCCCCTGAATTCCCCATGTAGTCGGCCCAGTGCTTTTCCAGCTGAACCCTGTAGCAGAAGTCCATTGCATTTTCCACCATCCTCGCTTCCCGGAGAACTGGCAGCAGTAGGGGTGGCACTGCCACTCGGGGGCGCTGAGCCGAGGGCGACCAGGTGGGCACTGGCTGAAGAGAAAGGTCCGTCACACAGGGTAAAGTGCTGGGCTAGCTCCTTACGCAGGCAGTTCTTTTGCTCACGTTCACTCTTCAGAGCATTAAGTGCCTCCTCCAGTTGACTCTCTGAGATATCCTTCAGGCGCAATGCATCCTCTAACTGGCTATTCAGCAAGGCCGTCTCCTCTTCCAAGACCTTGATCTCATGTTTCAGACCTTCATACTCCACCTTTGAGGGAGATGAATAACTGTGGTTTGATTCCATAGAACTACTACTTATTTTGCAACCCGTATACGCAGTGGTGTGTTGGGGTATGTCCGTGTTCACATACCTGGTTCTGTTTGAGAGTCGACACCAATTTTTGCAGTGTGATGTTCTCCTCCTCAAGCTCGGTGTAGTCCTGTAGCAGCCGAGCCTCTCGGAACTTATACTCTCTCACTTCTTCTCTCATCCTGCTCCTCTGTAACTCCAGCATCTCGCTGCTCTAAAAAAAGAAGAGAAGAAGAATGCTTTGGAGAGAGACAGCATGAGAGAGAAAGTTAGACAGTTAGATACTAGCAAACTGGAATATAAACAATTTCTGAAACTAATCATGGAAAACTCCCAGGCAGTTTATATTTGTACTCAGTTACAGTTCTAAAAACAAATGAGCCATGTATTCAAGAACTCTACAGCCATTTATTCGTTGGTTCAGGTGTGATGTTGGGCAAGGAGCAGCTGAAAAATCAAAACACAGATAGAGAACACAGAGCTGAGCAAAACACAGAACTGAGAACCTCAGCTGTAAAAGAAGACGACCAGGGAAGCTTTTTCTTGAGGGAGTACCTCTCTAAGTTCCTGCAAGATGGTGCCCATTCTTTCATTCTCTTCCTGCATGTTGGAAGCCTGAGAGCGAGTGTGCTTCAGTTCAGTCTGCTGATTCAGCAGACGGCTGATGTAATACGCCTCCTTGGTGGCCGACTCCTGTAGGAGTGCTTCCTCGTTGGTCTCACCATCCTCTGCTACCTTCCTCTGGGTGGAGTATGCCTGACTAAAAGCCTATGTGTAACAGGAAAAAAAAGGAATAAATGATTGAGAAGGACTGAGACATCAGAGACAGAACTGTTAAGACACTATAAGACAATTTCATTTATATGTAAAAGAAATCAGTCAGTCCAACCCTTATCAGAATGAAACCCAGGCTCTTATAATACCTGTAGCTCCTTAATCAGCTACTATTGTACAAATCATCATATTTAGGAAAAACACAAAATGAACACTGCATCCAGACACCTGTGAACAAGAAATAACACAGACCACACAGTAACATGGAGTGGAGTGGAATGTTGATCCATAAAATCAGCACCAATCCATAAAATGAGTAGTAGATTGTAACAGTAACATGGCATGGCTGCTTGTGAGCCTTGATGACATAACACCAATATCTGGGTAACGGAAACGTGGTAGTGAAGTGTGGTAGATCACTGGAATTGTTAACATAGATGAAAAGGCCTGGGAGACCTTTGTACGAAACAAACTGGACATTTTGAGGCACCAGGCTACCTTTAGGCACCCTTGTCTCCCATGACAAAAATTCTTTAGTCCCTTTAGTCCCATACACAACTCTCTCCTTCCTTTCAGTGAAAAAGAGTACACTGGCAGCTGGTGATGTTGAAGGACTGATATATATCCCAGTTCCACAGCTTTTGCTAAAAGTAGCTTTTTGATGATAATCACTACATTTATGACATTTGGCAGATAATAATAATAATAATAATAATAATAATCAACTTTATTTTATAAAGCGCCTTTAAAAGCAGCTTCTCAATGCACTGTACACAAAATAAGCAGTACACAGAAAAATAAAACATATAAAAGTTAACCACATTAATAATAATAATTATAAAATAATAATAATAAAAGACATCAGCAGCCAAATGCAAGTTTAAAAAAGTGTGTCTTAAGTAGAGCTTTAAAAATGTCAAAGGTCTGAGCTTCCCTGAGTTCAGGAGGAAGAGAGTTCCAAAGTGAAGACGCAGAGACAGAAGCCCTGTCACCCAGAGATTTTAGGCGGGTTTGTGGAACAGTTAACAGATAAGAGATTTGGGGTGTAAGGGATTAATAAAGCAGATAAGTAATGAGGAGCCAAGCCATGTAATGCCTTGTATGTCAACATTATGATCTTAAGTAATATGGAGTAATAGGAGTAATATGTTCACATTTCCTGGTCTCCGTCAGGATCCTGGAGGCAGAGTTTTGTGCATATTGCAATTTGTTAATTGTGGATTTAGAAACTCCGGCTAAAACGGCGTTGCAGTAATCCAGCCGAGTGACAATGAATGAGTTTATCAGCTTTTCAGCCACAGAGAAGTTTAGCATTGGGTGCAGTCTAGCTATATTTCTGAGGTGAAAAAAGGATGCTTTAACCGTGCTCAAATGTAAGGCTGGTGTCAAAAATTACTCCAAGGTTCCTCATTTTACTTTGAGTCTCTAGTACAGAGCCGTCAACAAACAGAGACAGTGGAGCAGCTTTGAGAATTTGATGACGAGAGCCTATAAGCATAACTTCGGTTTTCCCGCTGTTCAGGCACAGAAAGTTATTATTCATCCATGTTTTTATCTCAGAAAT
>JANDJT010000092.1:2514623-2527630 GCA_024331685.1 Stegophilus panzeri | reverse complement strand
GTTGGGATAAATTTGCACCTTTAATATCTATATACCGTGTTGATATTTCTGTAAAGCTGCTTTGAGACAATGTCTATGGTAAAAAGTGCTATACAAATAAAATTGAATTGAATTGAATTGAATTGAGTGTCTAGAAAAGCGCTATATAAATCTAAGGAATTATTATTATATCTCCACTGATCATTTTCCCTTCATCGTGAAGCCAGTATCCTGAATCAAATTGAATCCTTCTGACTAGTAGAGTACACTAGCAAGCTAAATGTAGAACTGCAGGCTGTAAGGTATTTCACCTGAATTAATGAGGGAAAGCATAATTGTAAGAGGCCCTTGTGAATAGCATATCGGCTGAGAATTCACCAGTTGACTGCAGTACACTGAACATGTCGATCCAGTAGTCAGAATTTTTTTGTCTGTAGATACCCAACCAACTACTGATTTTCTGGTTTGTCATCAAACATCAGAAATGGAAATAATGTGATCTCAGTGACTTTGACCACGGTGTGGTTGTTGGTGCCAGATGGGCTGGGTTGAGTATTTTTTTTTTTTTTTAATGCTGATCTCCAGGGATTTTCACATAAGCACCAGTCTTTCGAGCTGAAACAGAATGGCATGAAAAACAAAAATAAATCCTGTGAGAAGTAGTTCAATGGGCTGAAACACCTTGTTGATAAGAGAGGTCAGAGGAGAATGGACAGACTGGCTCGAGCTGACAGGAAGGATACAGTAACTTGAATAATCACCCTTTACAACTGTGGTGAGCAGAAAAGCATCTCATCATGCCAAAAACATTGAATCTTGAGGTTGGGCTACAACAGCAGAAGACCACATCATCAGGTTCCACTCCTATGGCCTTGTCCTCCTATGGCCTCAAATAACCAGCTCATCTCCACTCTCAGAACTGTTGAACTCCATGGAATGAATGAAATGTTTAACAACAGCTATTACATTTCAAATATCTCATATATTTCAAATTTTATTAACGTTCTACAACCTCAGAAGCGATTTTGTCTGAAATGCCTTGTGTACTAAGCTTAATGCCTCTGTGTTCATCTTTTATTAGCAACAAGCTAACTGTGATGAGTGATGTATATTTTTCATGTCACAACAGTGAAAAATAGATTCAGTGTTATAGGCTGAACAAGCAAATATGTCTATATGTTGATGTATCTAATGTAAATGCTTGTATACACTGTTTAACTCATTTAAAGTTAAGAGAGGTGATGCTGTGTTTAGTGATGACACTGTGAGCGGCCATATTGGTCTGACGTCACTCTGTGCTGAGAAGACCATCCTGAGTTACCGAATTGGGAGTGGGGGTGCGGGGGCCTTTCCTTTTCATTCGACACGGGGGGAATTACAAGTTAAGACCTCTCAGTCGAATGCAACACACACACACACACACACACTCTCTTCACTTCACTTACTTTTTACTATATCCACAATATTCACTTAAATACCCCGTTTATAGATAATCAAAGAAAGAGGACGTGCATGTTACCAATATAAGTATAACTAAGCACATCTTGAACATGCCCAGTATGAAAAAAGGTGGTAAAAGTTAAAAAAATAAATAAATAAAAAAACAAAAAAACAAGCTGTCCGGAACTGCAGTTCCGAGGCGCTGGTTTCTACCCGGATGAGTTTGTGGAACACACGGGTTTTCTCTGCGTCTGTTTGAGATGGCGCTCAATCTGTAAGGAGAACGAGGCCTGTATTGTTATTTCTACTGATAAAGATAGTTTAGGCAGACACAGCGGAGATGATGGAAGGTGGGAAACCCTCCCTGGCTCTTGTTTATCAGGCTGTACAGGCGCTGTATCACGACCCGAATCCGACCGGGAAGGAGCGAGCTTCGGTGTGGCTCGGGGAGCTGCAGAGATCGGTACGCTAAAAATGGAAAACTTGGGTGAATTCTGACACGGGCCTCTACACCCCTGTGTTCAATGATAAATGATTATTACCCCGTGTATTACCCTTTAGGACATGGGATATTTACTTCCACAGTATGTAGTGCACTGTATGTTTAATTTGGGATTCTGTGTGTGTTTTTCCCCCACAACATCCTGAGCTGTGTGAAACCGAGTGTCTCAGCCAGGCTAAGCCGAGCGCAGACCTGCTGTGTTTACACACACGGTGGACTTTTCTTGTTTTTAGAAAGTATTTTGTGTCACACACGGCTTGGGTTCGCTCAGAGAGAGGAGAGGAGGGGCGAAAGAAAAACCAGTCTGGTTCGATGGAGATCAACACTGAACGGCTAGGTGTATGCTAATGAGCACGCTAGCATTGCAACATATTTTATTCACTCGCGGAAACAAGCGCGTGTTGTTATTGAAGGAAGAACACAGGAAATGAAATAATGTCATGTTTATCTCGGCGATTTGGGAAAAGTTGAACAGGTGTGTGTGTGTTTGGGGGCCGTTTTTCTCGCTGTCACCGCACTGTATCTGTTTATACGGAAACAGTGT
The DNA here is from genome assembly GCA_024331685.1 of Stegophilus panzeri. NCBI lineage: Eukaryota > Metazoa > Chordata > Actinopteri > Siluriformes > Trichomycteridae > Stegophilus > Stegophilus panzeri. The sequence goes on along the minus strand of JANDJT010000092.1, from coordinate 2,525,165 downwards.
TTAGGGACGAATGCCGCCGTTTCACTGCACACCGCCTCCGGGCAGGAGAACCGGAACACGCCCCCTAGTGACGGTCTTACTGCACAAAGAGCACACGCTCATTAATATCGTGTAAAAACCTGGCATTTAACAATAAATGGGGGGGACGGTGACGTCACATCCTGTATATATTTCAACAGGTGTGATGTGTAACTCGGTGCGTGTATCTGTTCGGTGTGCGACATATTCGTATCTGTTTTGGACCAGAAGTGGGTGTGGTCTATACAGGAAGTTATTTCTTTTCTGTGGGCTTTGGATGGCTGAACTTCCCCAGAGCCCTGTGTAACCTGCTGTCCTGAACACAGCACAGTCCAGCGTTTCCATCATGAAATCCTGAACTGAATTCCGTTTAAAGCGGCAGGGTGATATTTGTCGCTGAGACAGAGACAGGCCATGAGCTCTCTTCTGGGTGGTTGAGAGCTGTGTGTGTGTGTGTGTGTGTGGCTGTAGGCGCTGGAGCGGACTGTTGTAAATCACCGTCGAAAAGGTCAAGTTCATGCTTGAGCACTGACCATTTACCCTTTCTCCGGTATTACATTGCAGGCACTAGTGCCTGATACCCCTAGGTGAGGCCCTGCCCCAGAATCTTCAGTTTAATGCAAACAGCTCACACAAGTCCGCTCGACCTGCGTTCGCTTAGTGATCCGTGTGACATTTTTGGCTAATCCGTCCATTGAAAACGTTCCGTCCTCTGTCAGTACTGTCGGCTGTCTGCCTGCGATCTGACCTGACGTCAAACACTGGGTTTGCTGTTGCAGTGGCATCATTCGGGTGTAGAGAGTACACCCGGGGTCTTTTTCTGATGCATGAGATCTAAGAACTCAAGACCCATTTATCTTAGATGTTTAATAGTTTATCGCTATTAGCTGCATTCAAGGTGTCGTGTCCCTTTACCTTGTTTATTGCGTACCTCAGTGTCCACTAGTGCTGCTGGTCTCATCCAAGATGATCGTGTATCAGAACCACTATTCTCTGATTCACTGTCGAACTATTCTTCCTCCGAGGAAGTGCTGTTATCAGACTCCGAGCCTCACGAAACAGCAGGCTGGTCGGGTTGAAGCTTCGTTTGGCGTGGACTGTAGTTTCTCTTTATAGGCAACCTGACAGCGGTGCTGCTGGTGGAGGCTTTAAGGTGCTCTTTGTCTTGCTTTGCGACCAGTAAAAATGTACAGAATATAGTCACCTTGCGCTGCTTTGGGTGTCTCTTGACATAAGCACTTGAACATATTCTGATGCTGTGCCACGACTGTCCGTAATGTTGTACTGTAGTTAGTGATCTGTTATTTGATTGTTGTTTAGTTACGAGTTGTGTAATCGCATTATCTGATTGAAATTCCACAAAGAACTATTTTTAAATAAACGTTTTGGATTTAATATGTTTGAAGAATAATCCAACTCATTGATTAATTGAACAGCAGTAGCTGTATATACAAGCTGCCTAATAGTCAGTTAATAATCTGACCAATAGCACTTAAATCGGCGAATAGCATCCCCGTGTCTGATAAGTTTGGGTCACGGTGTGCTCCGACTGTGAAACAGAAAACAGTTCCTGTTGCAGATTTGAATCTGTTTTAAATAACTGTGAGGCTCAGTGTTTAATATGTGCTAAATGTTCACTGAGGAAACAGAGCCTTTATTTATGTACTTCTTGTGTGTTATTCCCAAACAGTGAGCTTTTTATTAATATTTAAAAATGTGATTGTCCGTTGAAGATTAAATCATCCCGGGGGGAGCTCTGAGAGAAATGAAAAAGTACCGAATCATGATTTCAAATGAACGTTTTGTATCAGTCGACGCAATTCTGTGTAATCTTTGTCCGTTTCGCAGCACAGCAAGTGTAGGTGTTGTGTAGTTTTCAGTCAAATGAGGGAGTGGGTCGTAAACAACGTCGGGAGGGGGTTAAGGCGTGACACTGTGAAGGTTCGGGGTTTATTTTTGTCTGTTCACGAGAAAATGACAGCATGCTTGGACAGACGAGGAAGATGAGTACAGAAACACACTGTACAAGAACAAAAGTGGAATGATGTGGAGTTTGAGCGTTTAGAAACCGCTTGCTTTGAAAGGTATAGAGCTTGTGCCTCTCTATGGGGAATCTGATCTGTTAAATCGAGTGTGAGTAACGAGTTTCCGTGAGTGTTCCAGGGAAAGAAGGCTGTATTGATGCATTTTATATTGAAAATACTACGCCGTACAGTCTCGGCATGCGTTCGCCCGTGCACAAGAAGGTAGCCAGGTTATTCTTAGTGTCCCTCACTGGCACCATAGACGAGCACATGTTGAGAGTTTGGAGGCATGCGTCTTGGCCTGTCTACAAGCTACAGACGGTTGAGGGTTTGGAAAGTATTCAGACCCCTTCAGTTTGTGCACATTTCTAATTGGTGTAGATTACATTTAAATTGGATTTTTAAAAAAAATCATTAATTTACACCCAGTAATCCACAATGACCACGCGAAAATAAGTTTTTAGGAAAATCCAAAAACAAAATCTCTCATTTAGATATATATTCACACCATTGGCTAAAGGCTCTCCAAACCGGTACGTCCTGTTTCATTTGATTATCATGAGATGTCTCTAAAACCTGGCTGGAGTCCACCTGAGGAAAATGCAATTGATTGGACATTCTTGTGTGTGTTAGATTCCATAGGACAGACTCATGGCTTCAGGTTCATAAGGACCCCATAATTCACAGTGCACATCGGAACAAAACTAAACCATGCAGTCCAAAGAACTCTCCTTAGACCTCTTGATCTAATAGTGTCGAATAGAAATAGATCTCGGCACGGTGATAAAACCGGCGCACTGTGGGCCTTGGAATTTTGGAACCAGCGTCTGGTCGGACTCGGTAACAGGGCTCGAAAGGCCTTGGTCAGAGAGGTGGCCAAGAACCCAATGGCTGCTCTAGCAGAGCTTCAGAAGTGCTCTGTAGAGATGTGAGAACCTGCCATAAGGACACCCGTCTCAGAAATACTCCATCAACCAGGCCTTTACGGAAGTCACTTCTGAGTAAAAGGCACTTAAAGGACTCTCAGGACTGATGAGGCACAAATATAACACTTCGGGCTGAACTCCAAGTGCTACATCTGTCAAAATCGGATACTGCCGAATTGAGTGAAGAATGAATGCAGTGAGACAGAGAGGTCCTTGAAGGAGAACCTGTTGAGACTCACACGACCTCAGACTGGGCTTTAAGGTTCACCTTCAGCATGACGACGACCCGAAACATACAGCGACCACACGTCCACTAAGTACAACATTTAAGTGCATTTTTTTAAACAAGTCATTCTTGCACTCCCATGATCCTTGTAGGTATGGGGTTGGCTAGGCTTAGACTTTTGTCTAGCTAGCTCTGATGCATGGTAATGACAGAATACCATACTGAGAATAGTATATTTTTATTATATTATAGTGATGAGCGATATCTACAAAGCATTGCCTTTCAAATGGCTGATTCTAGTGGGCAGTTAATATTTGGTTAAACCTCCCAAATTCCCATGCTGTCCTCGCCACAAAACATTCCCAAAGCGTCAAAGATCCGTCTGCAGATTCGAGAGGGATGGCTTCTTTCAATAAGCGAAAGATAAACTGAGTGACAGTTAGGGCAAAGTGAGTTTTTAGAGTCTCGTGTTTTTTCTCCCTCGCTGCAGGTTGTTCAGGTGAGTTTCAGTGGAACACCCTGCCATGATTTGGCCTGTATGCTTTTTGCATCAGGGACTTGATTTATCTATAATGCACATAAACCACTGGCTAACGATATTCTTTGTATGTAGTTGATTATAAATTCATCACAGAAGCGACAGTTGACAATAAAAGGCTAATTATGAAAATAACTTGACACGGGCTTTAATAGTAGGAAGGTTTACTTGAACAATGAAAAAGTGACTTCCAGGAAAGTTTCTGTGAAATTGTGGATTAATTACACCACTGTGGAGCTGCCTGGTTACCAGCTGCTTCATTGTTCTGATCGCGACTCACTTCTTGTTCCGTGACTGTTCTCACAACATTCTGCTTGCTCAAATATTTATTTATTTATTTATTATTTGCAAGGCTCTCTGCACCCCCAACCCCACCATGGGTTTCAGCCATCATTCTGGGAGGTGTTTATATTCTACTAGGAAGCAGAGAGCCTACTGTCAACTGAGGTGCTAAATATAGAGACTTGATATCCATTCCTAAATTAGCACTCCATTCCTAAATTCATCCGAGGGACTTCAACAACTGTAATCTTAGAAACCAGCTGCCAAAGTACATGCAGCTGGTCAGTTGTTTTACGATGGTGGACCAAACACCGGACCGTTTTCTACACCACAATTAAAGCAGCCTTCATGCTCTCTCTCATGCCCGTCATAGCAATCGGATCATATAATGATGCAGATGCTCCCAAGCTACATCCTGAAATTGAAAGCTAACCAACCACTTCACACCACAGCAAGACGCCAGATCCTGGAGGCGGTGGGGTCCCCTCACGTCTGTCACTTTCAACACTGAGGACCAGGTCTACTAAATCTGCAAAAACAAAATGTCAGGAAAGCTTCAGGAGTATCACCAGGAAAGCTAAAATGCTGCACCAACCAAGTGACCCCTGTTTTCACCACCATATTCAACCATTCCTTGGAAACTTGTACAGATCCGTACTACTTTAAAACATCAATGAGCTTTCCAGTTATCAAAACGATTGCTGCTCAGTCACCCTTTCATGAAATCGTTTAAGCATGTGGTGTCCACTGCAGTTTGCCCATAGGGCCTCTGCTAGATCCTGGACAATACTGGTAACTGTGCTCAAACCCTTTTACCACCTACCTGGCAGATAGGAAACTGTATGTGCAGATCGTACCTATTCTGTCAGAGCCGCCATCAATGCCACGATCACTACGCTGCACATGGGCCACATCCATCTGGGCTACCACGTGGTTTAAAAGCTTCCCATCTGAACCATATGCACAAAGAGAACTCGTCAGCACTTCATCATCTGTCTGTGTGCTGTCTGCCTCATCAACCGAGACTGATGACGTTTCTGACCTCTGCAATGTTCATTTGTATTTTAAGAGATGACCCGAGGGGTACCAAAGTACCAATTGTAATTAGCATCAGCTCTCCTTTTACTCCAACCACGGGATCGAAACTGAACTCTGCCTGCTAACTGTAGCCTTTTCTTCACCTGACCATGAATGAAATTGCAACTACAATTTTAAAGATCATTTTATATACACCTTTTTAGAGTAATAATATGATGGAGAATCGTGAAGTGGTATATTTGTTCAATTGACCCAGTGTTCCATTGCTATTACAATATAATTCACTCCCCTGCTTCTGGGGTCGGTGAAAGTGTAAACGCCTCTCCCATGGTAAATCAGTACGTCAGCTGAAGACTAAGAAACAAACTGAAGAAGTTCAAATGTAGTTCACAAGCTTGTAAAGCTACTGAAGGTGTTGCCATAAAGCTAGAAAAGCATTTAACCTTTAATCGATGCGCTTTGTTTTGCCCGTACAGATGTATGCTTGGGAGATCTCGGATCAGCTCTTACAGATGAAGCAGGACGTCGAGTCGTGTTACTTTGCAGCGCAAACCATGAAAATGAAAATTCAGACATCCTTCTATGAGCTTCCCCAGGAGACACACCTTGCCCTGCGTGACTCTCTGCTCTCCCACATTCAGAACCTCAGAGACCTCTCGCCCATCATCATCACACAGGTAAGCTCTTAATCTCGCCGGCCCAACGCCGTGCCAGTCGACTGAAAAGAGTAAAGTTATGGGTGGAGTCTGTATTGATAGCACTGTTTTAAGCATTGCTAAACTATCCAATATGTGTTTTTAAAAATATATATATTTTTGTGCCCCCCCCCCAAGCTCGCCCTGGCAATTGCTGATCTTGCGCTGCAGATGGCGTCATGGAAAGGCTGTGTTCACACCCTCATAGAAAAGTAAGAATCCTCTATTAATAAAGATTTGATCAGACAGTTGAACATTGACTAGTGTTGAAGAACCTCCCAAAATGTCGTTCTGTTGTGACAGTTCGGCTGCATACATGGGGAGGGGGAAACCCTGATACTCACTGATAACATGGGATAACATCTTTAAGTGTAGCTACGTTATCTGACACTTGATTGAATTCTGCGGGGTCAAAGCAGACGGCGTGTGTCTATACGTGGATAAAAAGTGATGCGATTCAGTAATCGTAAGAGAAACCTTGTGTACGCGAGATATATTGAACTGCTTTCTGGATCACTACGGCCGTTTTACTTACCTCGAGAATCAGTTTTGTTACGGTGGTGTATATTCACCCTAAAGCAACCGAGGTTAAAGTGAAGGAGACTGTTGAACGTATGGTTTCTACAGTGCAAAATGTTTCCCGTGACGCCCCTAATTTTATCATCTGCTCTTTGAAACACACTGCGATCTGTTCGTCAGTATGTTATCTGTGCAACACGGTTTAACAAGATTTTGGACTTGTGTTATGGGGACTTGTGGGACTGTCTGACCATAACACTGTTTTTTGTTTTTTTTTTTTTTTTAAATTCCGGTGTATAAAACTGTTTAAAAAAAAAAAAAAAAAAAAGTATAAGGATGTAAACAAATCTCTCAGGAACTGGTCTGCAGATTCAGCGTTAGCTTTGCAAGGCTGTTTTGATCGCACAAACTGGGAGGTTTTTGAAAACTCATGTTCTGATCTTAATGAATTAACAGACGAGGATACGATTATCCCTCAAAAAACTTTACGAACATTTGCTAATACTAAGCCTTGGTTAAATAAATCTATAAAGCCCCTGATGATTGAAGGAAATAAGGTATTTAATCTAGGTGACTCGGAAGGGAAGCATGATTTGCAAAAACAAAGAAAGTGTGAAATTAGGAGGGCCAAAAATAGGTATAAGGAGAAAGCAATAGACTTGGCTCTGCCTGGGAGAGTATACATACTGTAACTGGATCTAAGAGTAAAAGTAATGGCCCCATCACACTGGTTGGTTGTCAGTCTGATATAGAGTTGGCACAAGAATTGAATACTTTTTATACTAGATTTGATGTGGAGGATTTTACTAGTGAAATGAACGTGCTTAGGACCGAGACTGTGTGTAATATGGAGTGTAAATATTTTTAATCAGCAGGATGTTCTACAAGCTTTTAAAAAATAAAAATCTGATTGGTGGAAAGAGGCCATAGTCGTGCCTGTAGGGAAGACAAGTTATCCTACGGTCGTGAATGATTTTAGACCTGTTGCACTGACATCATTGGTGATGAAACGTTTGGAGAAATTTGTCAGGGATGAACTTTTACTGAAAACTCAGACTCGTTTCGATCCGCTGCAGTCTGCTTACCAGTCCAGAAGGGGAGTTGAGGATGTCTGGAAGTAAAACCCACGTTACATTGCTCCTTGTAGATTTTTCTTCAGCTGTTAATACTGTTCAGTCTCATGTTTTAACAAAGAAATGGTTTTCGGAGTTTAAATTAGAATTTAAGATAGCGGGGTGGTTATTAGGTTTTTTAAGTCATAGTAAACAGCACCTTTTCAGACACTCTTACTGCATCCTCGAGGATGTGTTCTACATTTCATATACTAATGACTGTGTGAGCAAACACACAGATGGGTTCATTTAAAGATTTTGCTGATGATACTGTTATTGTTAGTTTGCTGACTAAGGATGAGAAATGTCATGGTCCAGTGGTGAACGTAAAAAAGTCCAGAGATATGGTAATTAACTTTAGATCTAGTCCCTCGGCTCCTCAGCCAACTAGAGTGAAGGATGAAATGGTGGAATGGGCCAGCAGTATCTTGGGTGTGACACTTGGAATATCATCATAAATAACTGCAAGGCTTCCTCGTCTGCCAGGTAGACGAGGGCGATGTATATAGTTGTATCCGGGGGCTAGCTTCATGTAATGTTACATACTCATTTGGTATTTTATTGTAGTGTGTATGATGACATGATGGATGACAGGATGATGATGATGATCCAAGTTTTTGTTAAACACAGTACGTTAATTTCCTGATTAGTAACAGTTTTCAGTAAGCACTTTAGTGGATGTAAGAGAGCAAATATTTAACAGTCCTAGCTTGAGATCAACAGTGCTGGCTGTGTATTCAGTATGATCTATTTTATGTTAATTAGGTTACTAAAACAAACATTCTTAGTATTTCTACATTTTTGTTCAGGTCATGAAACAGACACGGTCTCGATATTGTGTAACCTGAGCGACGACTCAGTGCAGCTAGCAGACGGTCAGTTTAGCCTGCTTGTCTGCTCCCTGGCCTCGGCTCTGAATTGTCAACGATTAACCAGCTGTTCTGAGACTTTGCTGCAAGAAATGAGAGCAGATCAGCCCCTTCCTGAGTGGAATGGATACCTTCCCACCTAAAAGTGCTGGTGCTCCTGTGGGCAAGCCGTAGTGATGGCTTTGTTTTTCACCCATTCGCCCCGCTGTGAGGGCTCTAATGCCGGAGGTGGGGGGTTGCTATCTCTGCCTGAGGCACCCAGACTTTTCTCTACCGAAACTATGGTTCCCTTGCTCTCGTTAACCCTCTCTAGCATCCGCATGTGCTCTGCTAATGCTGTGATCTTCTCCTTCAGAGAGCTAACTAATATAATAAATAATTAATAAAGCCGTTACTAATGACGGAGTAAGAATGGCTTAAACGTTCTGCACTCAACACACTGAACTAGCTGAATGTTTGCCATGTTGGATATCACGTGTACCTTGGTCGAGGATTTCAGGCAGATCAGATGTGGATGGCCTCCGCTTGCTGTCCTTAGCTGGAAAAAGAAAACCCAAAAGCTTTCTTTGTGAAAACCAAAACGTGACAGAAGGGGCAAGTGAAAAATACGACTGAAGAAAACGACTATTGATAAAAGCGCAAAATAAACGTTTTAAATCGTTTAAACACCAACACGGGTGAGAAACTCCCGGCAAACAATCCCAACGATTCCTGTGATCTGAGTGGAGGAAAACAGAAAGTGCCTGTGTTAATTCAACACCTCAAATGTTCAATTAGCTCTTTCAGTGTTCATTTGTGTCCAACTGGACATGATTAAACACTGTTTGATGTTGATGCAACACTGTGGATTTTACTGTGCTATTACCACTGCCTTATTCCAGGGCACTGTATATCACAGAGGTGTTGGAAAGCTACTGTAAAGTAAAAGTAAAAGTACTGAAGTACTCATTAGCACGATCATGTGACCTGTGCGATCTCTATATACCTTCCCTTCCAAAAGTATTGGAACGGAAAGGCGACGTCTTCCGTTGTTGCTATACAATGAAGATATTTGGGTTTGAGATTTACATCTAGATCTTTCAAACAACTTGACACCTTAGGTGGCAGAAGACCCAGTGTTTATATAAGCAAAAGTAATGGTTACAGATAGTCTTAAAGTAAATAGCTGTATATTTGGTTGCATCTCCGTTTCTTGCAATAACTGCATCATTGTTTTAACTCTGTGTTGTGCAGATTAGATTGGGACCTCTAGTGTTCAAACAGTGCAATTACAATCGATTCCTAATTTACTGAACGCTGGTATTGCACATGTCTATGATGCAGTATACGATAACAATTTTGCGTAAAATGTTTGTTTCATCCTTACCCAGTAGTCCAGTTACAGTTTGAGATGGGTAGATTCCACTGAGTGAGGTGGCATGATGCCAGTCTATAAATGTGTTAAATAGGTGAAATGATCCCTTGTTTTCTCCTCTTTTCTCCTCTCCTCAGGTACAGTAATGATGTGACTTCAATGCCTTTTCTGATTGAAATCCTCACAGTGCTGCCGGAGGAAGTTCACAGCCGGTCTCTGAGGATAGGTGCTAACCGGCGGACGGAGATCATAGAGGACCTCGCTTACTATTCCACCACTGTGGTCACTCTGCTGGTGAGCCTCGCCCCTTTTCTCACGAGTCGTCTTTCATTACAGGTGCATCTCAGAAATTTGAACATCGTGGAAAAGTTCATTTTTCCCCATAATTTAATTCAAAAAGTGGAACTTTCATATATTCTAGTTTCATTACACATAAAGTGAAATATTTCTAGCCTTTTTTTTTTTTGTTTTAATCTTGATTACAGTTTACAGCTCATGGAAATCAAAAATCCAGTATCTCAAAATATTAGAATAAAGAATTTAATACAGAAATGTCGACCTGATGAAAAGTATGTTAATTTATACACTCGGTCGGGGCTTTAATCCCTTTGCACGAATTACTGCGTCAGTGCGGCGTGGAATGGAGGCGATCAGCCTGAGGCACTGCTGAGGTGTTCTGGAAGCCCAGGTTGCATTGATAGCGGTCTTCAGCTCGTCTGTATCGTCGGGTCTGGTGTCTCTCGTAGATTCTCTATGGGGTTCGGGTCAGGTGAGTCGGCTGGATGATCGAGCACAGTAATACCACGGTCAGTAAACCAGTTACTAGAAGTTTTGGCACTGTGGGCAGGTGCCATGTCCTGCTGGAAAGGAAATCAGCATCTCCATAAAGCTCGTCAGCAGATGGAAGCATGAAGTTCTCTAAAATCTCCTGGTAGACGCTG
>JANDJT010000092.1:2501687-2513675 GCA_024331685.1 Stegophilus panzeri | reverse complement strand
AAAAAAAAAAAAAACCTTGACACTTTTTCAGCTTTAGTGTTTGCAGCTGCATGAAAACGGTCGTGCAATATTGATCCTTTCTTTGTAACCAGATGACATGCCTGGAGAAGTCTGGGAGTGACGAGAAGATGCTTATTAAAGTGTTCCGCTGCTTAGGCAGTTGGTTTAACCTGGGTGTGCTGGACAGCAACTTCATGGCAACTAATCAGCTGTTGGTGGTTCTATTCCAAGTGCTAGTAAGTGCTACAGATCAGATGGCTTCATTTCAATTCTGTTTCTGGTGCTGTTTTTAAGCTAATATTTGTGCCTCTCCTCTCTCCTCGCAGCAAAGGGACGAGTCCCCCACTAACTTGCACGAAGCCGCGTCCGACTGCGTTTGTTCGGCCCTCTACGCCATCGAGAACGTAGACACGCACGTGGCTCTCGCCATGCAGCTGTTCCAGGGCGTTCTGACACTAGAAACAGCTTACCACATGGCCGTGGCCCGAGAGGACCTTGATAAGTAAAGCAACACACAGCATGCATCGTGCTCCATGCATACCGTTCGTTCATGAAATTGATACGCTTTGGAGTGTGCTTGTGTAGCATGTAAAATGCATATTCCGTGTAATCTCTCTTTTACACAAACACGTACAGGGTGCTGAATTACTGCCGGATTTTCACTGAGCTGTGCGAGACATTTATGGAAATTACCGTCAGGAGCCCGGGACACGGCATGGGTGATTTGCGCACCTTGGAGCTGCTGCTCATTTGTGCTGGACATCCTCAATATGAGGTTAGTGTTGCCTTTTTTCCTAGCAGGATTTTCAGAAGCGTCCCGATTGCGAGTATATACTGTATACGTCTCATTTGCTAACAAGGTGGTGGAAATCTCCTTCAACTTCTGGTACCGACTGGGGGAGCACCTATATAAGACGAACGATCCAGCACTGCACGGTGTCTTCAAGCCCTATATCCAGAGACTACTGCACAGCCTGGCACGTCACTGCCAGCTGGATCCAGACCACGTGAGCGCCGTCCACCGTTACAAACCACACCTTTCTTCTTAACACTGCCCTCTAGGGTCTGCCCGTATCAAATCCCACTCCTTTATTCCCTACCAGGTTTGAAAACAATCATAAAGCCATTAGCTTGCCCATTAGGCACATCAAAGCTCGCGTCCACATTTGAAACGTGCCTGTTTTAGTTAAGCTGTAGAATCGTTACGTTAGTTAATAGTAATATATTAGTTACAAATAATAATATTATAATCCTGGAATAGGAAGAAAGTGAGCATGTACACTTTTATAGTGTCTCCATCTTAATTACAGACGAGCGACAGCTTTTTCCCCCGCTTAAACACGTGGTGATTACCATAAGACCCCGTACATGGTCGATTTATAAAAGTCTGTAAAAGTGCAGGTTATGATATTTTTTCACTGTATAGAAGCAGTATTTTATGGAAAAATGGCTCACTCTATTATGCAGCCCTCACATTCCATGTTTTTATTTATCAGGGACTAAATAACTAAGGTTATACACACACACACACACACACACACACACACACGCGCACACACAAAGAACCTCAACAACAACAAAAAAACAGATTTCAACATGTTTTTCCCCCCGAATAGTAAACCAACATAAGTACACACTCTAATACAGTACCATGTAGAACCACCTTTAGCAACAATAACTTGCGGTCGTTGGAGGGGAAAATGACTACGCACTGAAATCGTGTTTATGTTGTCATCCGAGGTTATTTGGTCGTGTATCGAAGCTGAAAATTGGTAACCCGGTTGTTAAATTCGACATATTGAATTGAGATACACCTTAACCTTACAGCCCTTCTGTCTGTCTGCCTGTCTATTTAATCACATCTCTGTCTAATAGGAAGGAATCCCCGAAGACACGGATGACTTTGGAGAGTTCAGGCTGAGGGTTTCAGATCTCGTCAAGGATGTTATTTTCCTTGTTGGCTCAATGGAGTGTTTCTCACAGGTAGTAGCTTTTTACCGTTCTTACTGATGACACTGAGGCGCATGTAGTTGTACACACACACTACTGAATATTCTCCGGTGTAGGGGAAACGGTTCTGTTTGTATAAGAAGCACCGGAAATGCACGGTACATACCAGCAGTGTAGGCGCGTCACTATAAATGTCTTTCTTTCGTTACTTCCAAACAGCTTGCTAATATGAAAATTGTGCTTAGCCGTTCATTTTAAATCTTGTGACTTAATAAACTAAATCTTACAATTCTAAAACCACAACCTGTGTGTGTGTGTGTGTGTGTGTGTGTGTGTGTGTGCACGCATGCTAGCTGTACTCTACTCTGAAAGAGGGAAACCCACCCTGGGAAGTGACCGAGGCTGTGCTGTTCTTAATGGCTTCTATTGCCAAGAGTGTCGACCCGTGAGTGAGCTTTCCAATGTGGACCCGTCGTTCTTTACATATTTACGTAACATGTTTCTTGCTTAAAGTGGAACACTGAAACCCTGACGTTTGTGCACAGGGAGAACAACCCCACTCTGACAGAAGTGCTGGAACAGGTGGTGCTTCTTCCTCAGACGGTGCACATCGCTGTGCGCTACACCAGCATTGAGTTGGTGGGAGAGATGAGTGAGGTGATGGACCGCAACCCTCGCTTCTTAGGTAAGCACAGTCACTACACAAAAAAGTCTCTTTTCAGAGGAACAGCAATATTTCCAAACTACAGCAGAGACTAGCTGGGTTCATGTGCTGAAAAGATCAGTCAACATGTGCAGTTTTTTTTTTTCCTAGTTATGGCTCTCCATGGAAATGTGATAGCTGCACACACCTAGTAGTAGTAGTCCTGTTTTATACTTCCACAAGCTCATCAGTGCATCCTGCCTCGACATCGCCATAGGTACTCGACCTCATACTTCAGTGCATGTGCTGGAGATAACACCGTGGATACAGTACCAGCCCCGAGTCTCTTCCTGTAATGTCTGACAAGACACTCACAGAGGGCTTTGGTCAGCTCTTAGTCCACTTGATGCAGAACATTTTAAGCTCTTTGGATCTTTTTAGGTTCATGCATGTAATTCGAACCACATGTTCTCATCAGGATCAAATCCAGAGACTGGGATTGATAAATCTTCTGTAACGCTGTTGATTTGAAGTATGTTTGGCTCACCGTCTCGTTGAAAAGATCTATGGCAGAGTCTGAACATCGTGGCAGAGGCAGCTGCGGTTGGGGCTAAAATGTCCTGGTGTTTAGCAGAATTCATGATGCTATGGATCTGCTATAGTATATAATTCTAATCAGAAGTATTATTTTTTTCCTGTGTCTGTGCGGGTGGGACACAGATCCTGTGCTAGACTACCTAATGAAGGGGCTGCGGGAGAAGCCGTTGGCCTCGGTGGCAGCAAAGGCCATTCACAACATGTGCTCGGTGTGCCGGGAACACATGGCACAACACTTCCAAGGCCTGCTACACATCGCACGCTCGCTGGACTCCTTCGCTCTGAACACAGATGCTGCCATTGGCCTGCTCAAAGGTATGACCACCACTTTTATTGGTTATGTATTTTTTAAATTATGGATGCTTATGCAGCACAGGAATATATTTTTCCCTTATCTTTGGACCTCTCTCATCTGTCAGTCTCTCTCTCTCTCTCTCTCTCTATATATATATATATATATATTACTGTGTATATATACTATGTGTATATATATATACTGTGTACACACACACACAAGTTTTTGGACATTGGGCCTCATTTATGAAGCTGGATGCAAAAGGATTTATTCAGAAATCGTTCATAGTAGCATTTACGCAATAAATTTGGTATTCATGAAAATCCTGTAATTTTTGGGAAAACTTTGTGCAAAAAAAAATCTTTAGTAATATAATTACACCTCAGAGAAGATAAAATAAAATAAACGCATGTCGTGACCTCTGTAAATGGGAGTTTAATGGTCATCATTCACATCAACACCAAGAATGCTATTATTATTTTCATTTAATTCCTTCATGAATTATTCTTGTATGTTGCTGCTGGGCAGATGTTATTTTGGTGTAAGTGTTTTGATTGTTACCATGCACTGGGTGAATACTTCTGTCACGCCATCCTATTAGCAGGTTATTGTCATGCTCTGTATGATTAGCTAGACATTAGCCTGACAGTAAGGTCCCCAGAAACATATCTGTGCCTCAGAGGGTCCATCCCTGAGCAAACTACCATGCCTGTCAATACCTGTTTAGATTTGAAAGCTTAAAAAGACATTTGGTCATTATCTAAAGCAATGACAACATTTTTTCCCAGAACCCAGTCATAAATGTCCTCAGGCATCCCGCAGGTTCTCTGTACTTGATCGCTTAGCTCTGGAGATAGGTTAGGGAGAGAGAAAAATGTAGCCTCTGAAGACCAGGCTGGGAACAATGATCTAAACGTTTAGGATACTGTCCTTTTTCTTTTTTTATTTACTTATTAAGTAGTGAAGGGCTGTTAATAGCGTTGACTGTACTTCATGTAAGTGTTTTTTTTTTCTCTCAGGCACAGCGCTGGTGCTGGCACGGCTTCCGCTGGAGAAGATCGCAGAGTGTCTGAGTGATTTGTGCTCTGTTCAGGTCATGGCCCTGAAGAAGGTGGGTGTATGGGTGTCAGCATGTGAACACTTCAGAAGTTAACGAGAGCAAAAGAAGCACATTATTAAGTTTTACCGTTCCACTTTGATGACACGGGGTTTTTTCCCAGCGACTATTCTTTCTTTCTCTCCATCTCTCATTTCATCATAACTGTTATTGGCTTTTAATAAAGTGACGGTCACATTACACAGAGAAATCTTTACTCACCTGGACGAACTGGGCAGTATTTCTCCTCTTCCCCTTTCTACAGGGAGGGGGTTTCTAAAACCTAAATGCTGCTCACTGTTTACTCAGTACTATTTTAAACCAATATTATGGTCTTTTCTTTTTAACATGAATGTACAAGAATTTCTTTCAGGATCAGTAAAGTTCATCTTATCATTTGTGTGTGTGTGTGTGTGTGTGTGTGTGTGTGTGTCTTTAGCTGCTGTCTCAAGAGTCCAGTAATGGAAAATCATCAGACCCTACAGTATGGCTAGATAGACTGGCAGTAATCTTCAGGTAAGTCCTCAGCGCGCACACACACACACACACACACACACACACACACAGCAACTCCTACCATCAGCTATCCACTGTAGTTCTCTGACGATGTTTTTATTTTATGACCGCGCTGTATGTTTTTTACAGTATGAACAGGGTCAATTTAATACCGATCATTTTTTATGACACTATCTTGAATTCCTCTACAGGTTAACCTCAACATACTGTCTCTTTTGTCTCCACTCGTTTCCTGCTGTTTAGACACACAAATCCTTTTGTAGAGAATGGACAAATGCACCCTTGTCAAAAAGTCATCCAGGAGGTAAAAACACACACACACATGTACACACACACACACGCTGTCTATTTCTTGTTGAGGACCAGTTCTGCCAAAATAAAAATAAATATATCCTCAAATAAATTCATAAAATATCTATTACAGAAACAAAGAGGGGGAAAAATAGAAGAATGAAGAAATAAAACAATATAAAAATAGAACAGATGAAAATAGAATATAAAAAATAGATGAATATAAAATGGTGTAAAATTAAAGTATATGTTCATGGGTAAATAAAAGTAAATACAGAAATGGAAAAAAATATTTTAAAAAAATATTTCTATTTTGTTTTGGCAGAATTTGTTCTTCATATAGACGCCTGGTAATTTTAGAATAAGGTATAATTGATTTATTATTATTATTATTATTATTATTATTATTATTATTATTATGTCTACCTTCAGATCTGGCCAGTGTTGTCAGAAACGTTAAACGCACACCAGGCAGATAACCGCATTGTGGAGCGCTGCTGCCGCTGCCTGAGGTTCGCCGTGCGCTGCGTGGGCAAGGGCTCGGCTGCGCTGCTACAGCCCCTCGTCACACAGGTCTGTGTGTCTGCGTTCTGGGTGTTCCGCGTCCCTGTATGTCATGTACATGTGTTCAGATAAGTGGCGTACTGATTAGTGGTCAAACAGCTGTCTAGACAGGTAATAACGTGGATCGGTAAACTGAAACCACACATTCACTAATATACAGATAAAACAACGTGTTCTACAGTGTGCCCTTGAGAAAGGTCAGCAACTTGACTTGTGCACAGGCTGTATTCATGTTTGTGTTGGGTGAGTGTTCAGAACCGTCTTTGTGTTGAGTAAGAATGTTTTTGTGTTTGACGCAGCTCTGTGCTGTTTCAGATGGTGAGTGTGTACCAGGTGTACCCACACTCATGCTTCCTGTACTTGGGCAGCATCCTGGTGGATGAGTATGGCATGGAGGAGGGCTGTAGACAAGGCCTGCTGGACATGCTACAGGTGCTACACACACCTTACACGCATACAAAACTCTCTACTGTCTGGAACAACACACAACCATAAATGCTTCCAGTGTGACGACCTCGCCAAAATCATCCTTATCTTACACTACATTAATGAGTGCATATGTTTTGCTCGTTTGTTGGTTTAATGTCAGCGGACAGGTTGACTACACGTTACTGTCCGGTTCTGATCGAGATTCATTGTAAATGCTTAACTGGTAATATATTTGTCATTCTGTCTTCCACAGGCTCTCTGCATGCCCACGTTTCAGTTGCTGGAGCAGCCCAACGGCCTCCGCAACCACCCTGACACCGTCGACGATCTGTTCAGACTCGCTACGAGGTACTCATCGTGTGCAACCGTTCTGTAAACGTTTACATCCTACATACTATAAGTTTAGAACCAGGGATCATTAGTGCCAAGCTTATTGTAGTATCAGAGATTTAAAAACATAGTGATAATGTTAAGCAGTTGTTAGGTTATGTTTAAAAAAAATAAATAAATAAAATGATTTAAAGTAGGAAAAGTCAATCGTAAAGATTGACCCAAAAATATTGTGTGTTTAAGCGATATTCATTGTGAGTGACGTATGGTTTATACACCACCAGTGAGACAATTTTATTAGTAATGAACATGAAAAAGGCTCAGATATTGCTAGCCAGCCACTTAGATCTGATTTCAGATACGAGATCTATCATTTTTCTTTTGCAGTGTGAAAGTGCATATTTTCAGTCTTTTGTTTGTCTTTTCAGGTTTATCCAGCGCAGCCCCGTCACATTGCTGAGCAGCAGTATCATTGTCCACATCATCCAGTGCGCCATCGCGGCCACGACGCTGGACCACCGAGACGCCAACTGCAGTGTCATGAAGTTTGTCAGAGACCTCATTCACACAGGCGTCTCCAACGACGTAAGTGTACAACAGAAGTCGAATGGAAAGTGTCATGCCTGTTGTTGAATAGAAAAGACTAGTTTTAAAGCATCCCCCTTTGTTTTACTTCTGTTTGTAATTGTACGTTTATTTTTCTGTCACTAGGACTTCTATTGCTGTAAGTTTAACTAATGTTCTCTCTGTCCTCCACTCTTAGCATGAGGACGACTTTGAGGTGCGGAAACGACTGATCGCTCAGGCCATGCAGCAGCACGGGCAACAGCTAGTAACACAGCTGATACACACCTGCTGTT
This sequence comes from Stegophilus panzeri, assembly GCA_024331685.1. Lineage (NCBI taxonomy): Eukaryota > Metazoa > Chordata > Actinopteri > Siluriformes > Trichomycteridae > Stegophilus > Stegophilus panzeri. The sequence goes on along the minus strand of JANDJT010000092.1, from coordinate 2,506,104 downwards.
TCTGCCTGCCTTCATACACACTGCCTGACGTGGCTGAAGTGCTCTGGGAGATCATGGTGTTTGACCGACCGGTGAGGCTCTTCAAAGAAAAAAAATATCTTTCTCATCGATTTAAAGTGCCACTTGGTCTATAATAAAATAGAAAGCCAAACTTTTGTAATAAAGCTTACATTCAAATAAAAATGGACCCCTCGATCACATCGTTACGTGTCGTTATATTAACAGATTACTGAGAGTTAGTGTTCGTCACCGATATTCTTCCACATATGGGTCTTGGGTTTTGGCCATATTGTGTATAACATGGTTACTGATAATGATAGAAGAGTTCTCTATTATTCCCTTTCACACACAAACAAACAGAAGTCTTTCACCGTAGAGCCCTGAGCAGGTCTGAACTTGACTTCATGACTCTTTCTGTCCTTGTCCAGGTATTTTGCCGCTGGTTAGAGGTGGCACTAAAAGGCCTTCCCAAGGAGATGTCAGGAGGAGCTGTAACAGTCACTCACAAGCAGCTAACAGACTTCCACAAACAGATCACGAGGTGAGTTTAATCCCTAGCCACCCGTGTCATGCTTGCTGGTTCATGTGCTGAATAAACGTTTTAACTGAACTACCTTCTTTCTTGTTTATGTTCAGTGCAGAGGAGTGTAAGCAGGTGTGCTGGGCAGTGAGGGAGTTCACCAGGCTTTACCGATAGCTGGGTTCACAAACCTGTGCTTCAGAGACAGGTACGAGAAAGCCCAACCCTTTTTATTATAACAACCGTATGTACGATGTTTTTGTTGGAAATGTGTTCGTGTTCAAATTCTCTTTTTTTTTTCCCCTTTTCAGGTCAAATCTTGCGTTTGTAAACATCAAAATGACGACAGAGAGGCTCTAAATTGGCTGCTTGTTGAAAAATTAAAGAGATTCTTGGGACTAAGCACCACGGAGAGCCAGTGCGACACAGTGCAGCTTCGGAGTGAAAGGAAATGCTTTCAGGGAGCGAAAAAAAAGTCCATTCCCTTCCTTTGCTCGCTTGCTAAGCACACTGCTGCTATAGCTACAACAAGTAATCTTGTTAAAGAGCGCAAGAAAGTGTACACCCATATTCAGCCAAAACAAAACAAAAAAAATAATAAAACAAGAATGTGCCTGGTTGCAACTCATAACGCATTGTAGAAAAAAAAAATAGACTTTAGACATTTTTTAAACAGAAATGGAGAGATTTATTTTCATGGACGTGTCTTTATGAATCAGCTTGTTTGCTGTCACACTATCATAAAATGAAAAATGTGGATACTCGCGGACATATGTCGGTGGAAGGGGAATACTGGGAGATTCGAACGATCTTTTTAACATTGGCGGACTTTTACCATCATGAGTGAGTGACCGATTGGATTAACAGAAATATATACGTTTTGTTCTTCCACACTTTTTGGGCATAGCGAGAAGCACAACCCATCGGCAATGTGTAGCCATCTCATGAACAATAAAATCAAATTGGCCGTGAGGAAAGCCCTTGTATGAGAATCATTTCAACCTCCGTACGGAATTCTTCCCCTTAAGCGTTTCTCTCCTTTTCTCCCTGTCTGAACCTGTTTGACCTGATTTAATTTTAACAGAGCAGCTTGTTCAGTCGCGTATACCTGCGCACGACGTCTGCTGACCACTCTCTACAAGTATTTCCTTCTGAATGGGTATCCGAGTTCTGTCCCAAATCTGTCAGCAGTACAAGCCTCCTCCATAGTTGTCTTCGCTGGTGTAATTTTTGAAACAATGGCCATTATTGAGGTGTGGTAAGTTTACATTCATGTAATGTGCACTCGACAATAAGGAGAAATTAAAGCTCTATCAGGAGAGTCATGTCTGATGTTTTGGGTTTGTTTGTTTTTTTTTTGTTTTTGTTTTTTTTGTTTTTTTTGGTGGGGGGGGGGTTTAAAACAAAGCCACATTAGGAATGCAGATGCTTTAAGCAAACTTAAAATCCTGAATGTAGTTAGTTAAGGAAGAACATTTATTATTTGATGTTTGATCTATGATGGTTAATTCAGTTAATTTCAGGTATATTTCTATGACCTTAACAATAGACATTGTCGCAAAGTTGCTTTAAAGATAAATTGAGATGTAGGTTTGGATCCCTAATGATCAAGGCAACATGAGGAAGAATCCTTGAGAAGAACCAGGCTCAAAAGGGAACCTGTCCTCTTTTGGGTGACACCGAGCAGTCGGAGAGCAAAGGGTTACAAAACGGAACTACAGTAAAAATGTACTGAAGCCATACGGACCGGAGCGTGATCGTATGTTCTCAATACTGCTGCTACAAGTGGTGCTCAACGGAAATGGAAAATTGTGATGTTTTTTCATTAGAACCATTCAAGATTATATTGAATTTAAAGAAGTTCAGTCAGTTTGAGATTAACCGCTGCAGGAAGAGGAGTGTAAGTGCTGGTCTTTAGTGTACGCAGGTGAGGTTGGTCGTGCGCTCCGAGCCGAAGAAAGAGAGCATAGCAGGAGTAGAGTGTAAAGATAGGTTAGACATGTCAGGAGGAAGGAGATGTCACGGTCATTAGTGTCACATGACTGAACGTAGTTTTTTTCTTTAATAGCGTCCTCCCTGTTTGTTATACAGAGATGCTACGCAAACGTTAATGCTCAGCTGTGTAGGTTGTTTTTATTGCCGTTCCTTCTGTCCATCCCTCAATCCGTCCGTCCGTCTGCCTGAGATCATCAGCAGCACCGTATCTCAAGAAAGAGTGGTTTGTATTATTTATATGGAGTTATCATTGTGACCAGTAGAGGAACTGATTAGGGTTTGTTTTTGGAACAGGGTTAAGGTCACAGCAAGGTCAAATGATTTTCAGTTGTATATTTAAGGGTATTTCAGGCATATAAATTTGTAAATTGTAAGAAAGAAGGACTAGACTTGTTTGCTTGGTTATTTTTGTGTTTGCTTTGTATTTTCCATTTCACCCACACCTCAATTTAAATACCTCTGTTCTAAGGTAAGGTACAAGCATGCTATTTTAATCATTTTCAATGGAACTGTAATTATTAATATATTTTATTTTATATGCATATTAACGTCATTAATAAGTAAGTCTGATCAATTACATTGCCTGGCCAAATGTTTTTGGACACCTGACCATCTCACACATCTGTGCTTGTTGAACATCCCATTCCAGACTTAGTCCCTGATAGCTGTTGGGGATTTGTGTTCATTCAGCTACAAGAGCATTAGTGAAGTTGGTATGTTGAGGAGGCTCCAGTTCATCCCAAAGGTGTTCAGTTGGGTTGAGGTCAGGGCTCTGTGCAGGACACTCCAGTTCTTGCACCCTTAACACACCGTGTCTTCATGGAGCTCGCTTTGTGTACAGGGACATTGTCGTGCTGGAACAGGTTTGGGCCTCTTAGTTCTAGTGAAGGGAAATTATAATGTTACAGCATACAAACACATTCTATACATTTTGGGGAAGAAGCACATGTGGGTGTGATGGTCAGGTGGCATACTTTTGGCCAAGTAGTGTAGATTTCCAGTGGTGTCAACTATAAACATCAGCTGCTTGATTTGTTGGTTAGAAGCATTAGCTTACTTGCTTGCTTACTGTGTCACATTAGATACCAGATAGAAAGCTCAGGATGTCTTATTTGGGAATTAGAAGAGTTAAATAATGGTATTTTCTGCAAATTTATATAATTTGTATAACAAATGTTTTATATGAAAATGACTTTTTTTTCCCAGCAGCCTGTTTGGTTTTTCACGGTTTTCCAGTGTTTTCAGGGCACAGTTGTAGAGTCCACATTAATGTAAAAAAAACACAAAAAAACAAATCTTGGTCTATTTCCAATCTTGAGCTGCCCCATTCTTGGCTGACAGGAGTGGGACCTGATGTGGTCTTCAGCCCATCCACCTGAAGATTAGACTTAATGAAAAGTCTCATTTGGTATGAAATCTGGTATTCTACAAATTTGTATCTGTCTTGTAATTGATGACCTTGTCGCTTAAATCACATGGGCACCATTGGCCATTAATCTTTCAATAGGCATTTGATAGGGTCAGCAATGACTGGGGTAGGTAGAGACCCACTAGTACAACCCCTGGCAAACATTATGGAATCACCACACTTGGAGGATGTTCGCTCAATTTTTTTACTTCATAGCAAGTAAACAAATCACAGATATGACACAAAACACTTTTTGTTTAATAGCTGGAAATTTTGGCTTCATCGAATATACCTCAAAACAAATAAAATTATTTTCAGTAATGGCGTATTTTTTTCCAAATCAAGTAGAGGAAAAAAATGGAATCCTCTTGTAATTTGCTTTTCTAAAACAAATACCAGCACAAGTCTAAAAATGCAAATGAGTCTGCAGTTAAGAGAGTGCTTGCAGTCCTTAACCTTGGACTTTTTCAAAGGAAACATGGCCCCAACAAGAA
>JANDJT010000092.1:2469552-2486477 GCA_024331685.1 Stegophilus panzeri | reverse complement strand
TGAACACTATATTAATATTTATTGAATAATATACTAATATTTACTGAACACTATATTAATATTTATTGAATAATATATTACTATTTATTCAATACTATATTAATATTTACTGAACACTATTAATATTTACTGAACACTATACTAATATTTACTGAACACTATACTAATATTTACTGAATAATATACTAATATTTACTGAACACTATAATTAGTCCTTTATTATTTTGTGAACGATAAAAAACAAAGAAGAAAAATCTATGAAATTGTCTCTTTTGTTGTGAACATGCATTTGTATGTCATTAGTTGCTGGTACCTATTTGACTGAAAAACAATGACGTTTCGATGCTCAGTTTAATAGCCACAATAAAAACCAAACCCCACGGCTTATGGACTGCATGCTGTGCTGCTTCTACTCCTGTTCTACTGCAGGAAATTCAGTTGCTTCTCGGCAGTGTTTCCGCTCAAATCCCATCTGTATTCATTTCTCCGACATAACCTAAGCCAACTTTTAAGTGTGTTGCCATGTGACTAAAGAATCTGAAGTATAACCTACAGCATAATAAATATTGTCTCTGATCACCTTGATCAGTTTGTTCAGGTAGGAATTCAGGGCTGAACTGTGAACCGAGTCAGAAGGTGTATCAACCTGCCTGAGATGTCGAATCTGTCTTGCTCTCTTTGTTCAGCTCTGCCCCCATATCACGTAGCAGCCAATATCCTCAGCAGGTGGTAAAGGTAAGCATCTAACGAGCACGGAACCGGACCCGACAGAGCTAACGAAATCAATCTTTAAATATTCATAGGCGTTACTCATCTCCTCGCGTCTACACTTTCACAGGTGATCCGCAGCTCGTGTCTCGGTTTTCCAGAAGTTAATACCTCCTCGACAATTTCGACAAAGACCTAAACAGGCTCATTTTCGTCGTCGATGAAACAACAATGAGCCCCTGGGATTGATTTCACAGTCGCGCTCGTGTTTGTAAAGATGTAACCTGACCCCTATACCCCCCCCCCCGGTAACAGCACTCGAATAATTTGGCATTATTGTTTCGTTTTCTTTCCACGACAGGGCTGAGTCTCATTAATCGACAGCAGGTAAGTGGACTCGGCCGGGCCAGCAGAGAGGACTGTGGGTAATGTTAACCAGCATATATAACGCAGCAAAGTGCAGACCAATTATATGTGACTTTTGGTGAACTGCTCGGTGTGTAGTGACCATCATTCGGGCTGAAAGAGCACTGAAAGTGTGTGACGTCGCCGCCTGAAAGAATGTGGAGGTATTACACCAGAGGATGTCGGGGACAGACGCGCAGTACGGTGACGTGTTTGATAGAACTGCAGCACTCGTTTACAGCTACTCTATATACTTGTACAATGATCACTGTATAACGGCTGGGGTGTGTTCATAGCCATGGATAGACAGAATACACTGCACAGTTGAGCTTACAGTACTATAAAAGTAATGTGTGTGTGTGTGTGTGTGTGTGTGTGTGTGTGTGTAGTAATTGCACTTACAGTCCAGACAGTATGCAACATTTTAATATGAGTAGTGTAACGTAGTGACATTCTGGATAAATTGTGTGGAGGTAACAAATCTATCTGACATGTTCAGTCGGTTAAGACTTACATCGTACATAATGATGCTTAATGATGTCACGCTTGTTAGCTACTAATACGTTTTTTTAAATGCATCATAATGCACATTTTAATAGCAGAGTCTGCGATCATACAGTGCGTACTGCTGGAAATATTATTAACCTTAATGAACGCGAGAAAGAAAGAAAAAGAAACAATTCGCAGGCCTACTAATGAAATAATTCAGTATTCAATAATTAAGTGTGAGGTAACACTTAGCTGTTAGACCGCGAGCGTAAATCAGAGCATCTGAAAGGTGAGTTCCACCTTAAACCGGTGTGTGTGTGTGTGTGTGTGTGTGTGTGTGTGTGTGTAGGGGGGGTAGAACCTGACCTACAGTGACACCGCAGAATGCATGCTGGATTATTCCTTCAGCTTTATGCTTAACTACTAATGAACACTTCTACTGGAAAACACAGTCTCAGACCAAACAAACGGTGCGGGTTTTATTCGCTGTTCCGAGCGCGCGTGAACATGAAGAGGCTAGGGTAGAGCCGTGACCTGAAACACCAGGACCCCCGACCCGTCGCCTAGGCGCGCGCGCGCGCACACACACACACACACACACACACACACACACACACACACACACACACACGGGGAGAGGGAGAGAGAGTTGAGGAGAAAATGAACGCTGAGGGAAGGGGACAGAGAGAATATGAGCGGGGAATCAGTGCAGGTGTTATCTGATACCCAGGAAGTCAGTGACGACGCTTTGACTTCTTTGTTCATTTAAAATCCACAATTGTGCCTGGGAGAACTCGGGAATAGTGTGTTCCAGCTCAGGTAAGAATCCTTGTGTTGTGTTAATTGAAAAAAAGAAGAAAAAAAAGGCTTGATCTCATGTGAATTCGTTGTGTCATCGCAGCTGTGTTTTATGATCATGTTTTAAAGTAAATCAGCTTTGATTATCTCCTCAATTTCAGTGATGTACTTATTATTTAGGCCCGGAGTGCATCTTTGTATTTAAACGGGTTTAAAAACTGGCATTCTTTCTTAACCTTTAGACTGGAAGGATTAAGCTCTTTGTAAAAAAAAAAAAACAAACAAACAAACAAATAAATATACAAATAAAATAACAAACATAGCATATCAGTGTGTGGGTCTTCAGTAAAAAAAATTAATCTCCGCATTTCCTGCGTTTTTCGTTGTTAGTTTGGATTCAGATCTACCTGCGTGTTCACGGCTGAACTGTAAACACGCATTTCCACAAACAGTTCAGTAAAACGTGTTAAAAGTCTGCTTTTTTTCCAGATCATTAATGTGCGCTAAGTTCACAGTAGGCTTGTTTATTTGTAGAGGTAGGTTTTATATATAGCATATAGATTACGTTGTGAAGCGTTAAACAGTTTATTTATTTATTTATTTTAGCAAAGAAATTTAGTTTTAATTCGCAAATTCATTGTGTGCATGGGCATTATGGAAGAAGGAGTGTTTATTTATGTATTTATTTATTTTTACAATATCTGGATATCTTGTTCAGTATATACCTGAGATGGTAGGTGAAACTGAAAGAAAGGTGAAAGAAAGGATACTTAAAAATGGTTTGAAAAGACCCCTTAAAGATCCTTTAGTCTGGGAACTGACTTTAGACTAATAGACTACTAGACTATTAGACTTTAGTCTGGGAACTGGTAAGACTTAATCAGACAAAATGCGATTAACTGAGATGCTTTCCAACAGCCAGTGAGGTGAGCACAAGTTGCACCAGGGTACACAGAGGCTCTGAGTTTACATGAAGATGTTTCATAGCTGTTATTTATTACCTTTTGCTCTAATAGAACATAGAAGATGATAAAAGAGCAGGTAAACAAAACTGGAATAATATGAACCGTCTGTTATATATACTTAGTAAAACGGTTCAAATAAATATTTAGCACTTAAGTGATTCATTTACTATAATTATGCACCTTTTTGTGTAGTAATAAATTTGCATCTTAATGCAAATCCTTTGCCTATTTCAGTCTTGATACGTTCTGGTAATGCCGCAAAACATGTCGTATGAATGTTTATCCCAGTGCTCTGTACAACATTTCACAAGATACAACTGTTTTTCTTCATTCATCAGATCTAATCATAGTTCGTCAACAGAAGAAGAAGCCCAGCCTTTAATCACGTAAAGGAAAATTCTCAAAATGTATAAGTCCATTTAGCTCTTTCCAGCTTTTCAAATAAGCATTTTAGTGGTATTGATTATTCCAGGAAATGGTTGGAGGAGTCATGTTCAGGGAGCCATTTGGTAATGTGAAAAAAATCACTTAGAACTACAGTTTGAGCCAGAATCAATGGGGGCTCCATCTCCTGCAGGAGGAGTGGTAGCAGGAATTAATGGCTGCTACTGAGTCCTTCAGGGTGTGGCCGGGAGAGAGGAGGAGGAGGAGGAGGAGGAGGAGGGGGGATTATACCCTATATATCATGTTTTTTCCACACAATTCATATACAACTATTTATTTATATGTGTACTATTAACAGAAGGAAAAGGGGTTTAGCATCTTTGATGTGCCAGACTCAGCTAAAGCATGTATGTTAGTATGGTGGCTTTTTTTGGTGGGGAATTACTGGTCAGTATTTAGGTCATGATTCCAGGACACATCCCAGGGATGTAGATCTTAAGAAGGAAGCTTTACTCAGGCCCATGACCGCATTTGAAAGGCACCCAAAACACGACTGGCCAAAATATTCATTCCCTTGTGTCGCCATATTGAGACCATATTCTAAGTTTCGTTATACTTTACGTGTAATGAACATTTATGTACTTCCTTGTAAACACTGTGTCCCAAGAATCTTAAATAAATGTTCCTATAACTTCAGCTCAATCAGCTTAACAGCTTAATCAGCTCTTCAGCTAATTAAAAATGTCTAGTTGAGTAAATCAGGACAGATCATGTCAGCAGTGCCCTTATGCTGTCATGTTTATTTGCCGTATGAGAAGATTTATTTTATTTTTAAAATGTGACTCTTCTTCCTTTAGCTGTTGTTCTTATGTCTGATGGTCCAAAGGTAAGATGATCGTGAGCTGTATTACGAAGCCATGTTTCCTTAGCTTCTGCTTCTTTATTGTTTGTTCATATGTTCAGGTCATTTTGACTTAAAAGTAGCAATATGAAATAACATTGTTTAATGCACAATAGAAAAAAAGGTTACTTGGTCTGCCTCAGATTCCCTCTATCTCACATATACACTTCCACCTGAGCGCATCTGCCATTAGAAAGGTCCTGCAGTATGGAAAGAGGTTTTATAGACCCTTAATTATTGTATACAGCTAAAAAGTGACATGACAATTAAATATTTTGTTTTGGTTTATTTTAGTTGTGTTGCTATAATAAAAAAAATAGATGATCTTGGTCTACCGGACATGCATATGCTAGGTAGAGAACAGAACATGAAGGTTAAACATTAAATTGGTTTCTTTTTCTCAGAGTTCTTCTCATGCTTCCTTCAGGACCCTTCACCATTTTTTTTTCTTTTCTTACTGACACTACAGATGGACTGGCTGACAGATCTACATTCCTAATGTTGTGCACTGGGGTAATGCTGACTCCTGTTCTGTGTATGGCACTGGTAGAATTCACTGTGAAGGCACACTATCAGTGAATTACCATAGGGCCATAAACAGAGCAGAGAAAGAACCACTGGATGATCCCTCTTGAAAGTTTTCCCCCAGTGGAAACCTAGAGCTCTTCTCAACTAAGCTTAATGCCTTTACATAACTCTCTTATCCTGGCCCATTTTGGCACTAGCACATTTTTGCTTCTATATATATCCATCGAGCAATTATGTGTAGTGCCAATATAGGAAAAGATAAACTGCAGCATGAGTTTGTCCTCCAAGGGAGTTCATTCCCAGTGTACTTGAGGAGAAGACGAAAGGACAGTGACTTGACTGTATCCCCCTTCAGCCTTCTTTTAGTTTTATTTTATATTGAGTGTAACATAAGACATGACATCGGCTGAGATGAACTAACGGCTCGTGCTGCTTAGGTGAAGGTCATTTTATTTTCAAGGACTTTATGCAACAAAAAAAAAAAAAAAAAAAATAAATATATATATATATAGTAGTGTTTTCAGTGAATGATGTACACTGTTTTATGGTTAATATTTACTTTGATGAATTTTCCTTCGTCTGTGCTATTTAAAACGATCGTTGGAGACTTCTATTAGATGATCATCATCATTTTGTATTTTAAACTGCTTCTGTTTACTTTCAGTACATTTAATCTCTTGAGGTCAGCCATGTTTAGAACAAGTATCTCAAACGTGTTCTGCCCTTTCGTTTCTGCATTAAAATCACTAGGCCTGTATTCGTTTTCCAAGCTTGTGGACCTGTTTCATCCATGTTCTTCATTTTAAATGTCCTAGTATATAAATACGGATATTATTTTCGACATGGCATGCTTTTTTAGTATGGATGTCATATGTTTCTCAGCTTCAAGGTTTTAGGAAGACACAGGTAGCTCTCTGGTGGTATTTGGCAATAGTAGAACTCACACTGGTAATGTAAAAAAAGGATCCGGTGGTTCTAGACTTGCCAACTACTGCTTTAGTGCTCCAGCAGACTCCCCGGTGTTACCTTAGTGCTCCAGCTAAATCTGTGCTACTGGGTTGTGAAAAGATGGTGTTTAATGTCCTGTGTTTTCTGACTGTATATGCTAAATATCTGGAGGGTGGAGCACTGTTGTCCTAGAGGTTGTTTTGTGGCCTGGACTCAAACCTTCCTCAGTCTCAAACCCCTGAAGCCTCCCTGAATATTTTACTGCACAAATGGCAGCCCTTAATATGGATCTTCATAGGTCATGTATAATGATATTTGTATTGTCAGTATCATACGTAATAATACTTGTATTATTGCAGTAATATTTGTATTATAATTTGTGATAATATGTGTTTTATTATAGAATCATGACAGAAATAATTATTTTGGACTGAAGAGATAAAAGTTGTAATGTCTTTGCTTGTGATATTTGATTATAAATGCCCCACATCTGTCTTACGCATGCAAAATGACTCGACCATGTTTTATTAACAAAATACATTTTTATTAATGAAATGAAAAATGAGATTTTAAAAATCCACCAAACAGGCATTTGTGTTATGTAAAGCAGGTGATGCTTACAGATGATACTGAAGAATAAACATTTTATCTCTTGTGTTTGACATGAATAAATGAATACAACATGTGTGAAAAATGAGATCATTTGATTCTGACTATCCATAACCAACATGCAATACATGTACATGCAGTCACCCTGGGCCAGAGTTGTTATATGTGCATAGTAAGGAGTTAATACTACTCAGACCTACGATGTTGCTTCAGATTAGTTTAGGTAGTTTTGTGGGAATATTAAATAATAATAAAAAACTATGAAGTATATGTGATATAGCTTATGCTTTTTAAACTTTGGACAGATTTTCTTTACAGGAAAGTGACTCAAATTAACAAAAACTTTGGCATTATTTTATTAATTCAAGAAATTTTAATAGAAAATCAAAGGCATGATAAAATAACTTAAATTCCATGACCTTGTATTAGTATCTCATGAAACATGTGCATGGGATTTAAACTTTTCAATCTATTTACTATTAACAATGACGCACAATATATATATATATATTATAATTTATTTATTGATTTATTTAAAATCATGTCAAGGGCTCCAGTCACTGGCTGCACTTCTCAACTTCATGCTTTCTGCCACTGTACTTAGCATGTGCTGGATCAGTGCAACTTTATAGTCTGCCAAATAATTTGGGTGGAAGCCAAACGTTTAAATTAAGACAATAATCAGATATTTACATCTAGGTCTATACATGTAGCAATATTCAGGCAGTATATTTGACACCTATGCTTGGCTACAAATTTAATTAGATGAAATCCATTACCAGAGGTGAAGACCCTGACAGTATGCTTCTGACCAGCTTGAATGGACCTCAAGACCAAGTCCACATGCTACAATAAAAATGTTGTTTTTTTTTTAAAAAATCGCATTTCTTTTCCTCTCTGCCTTCACATTTTCATCCAATGAATTCATATCAGTCATCACTGGATCCAGAATAAAAGAATAAATATTTTAATGTTCAGTTCACTACCTGCAGTTTCAGCAGAATATATATATATATAATTCTATAATATAGTATATAAATCTTTTCATTTTCAGCTTTCTGACAAAAGAAATAGAATAAAAACCCAAAATAAGTTACTGAACTTTAGAGAAATAAAAATAGCTCACGGTTCTTTCTTATCCATGAAATGATGAGGAAAAAAAAGACATTTGCTGCAGAGTTAACAGTTCTGACTGTGCCAGTTTGCTAAAAGAAATCCACACCACAGTAGCTGACACTGCTAATACCAGTAAGCCATCTGGTGAATTAAATCGGCTGTTATGCACTGGCCAGTGTTTACATCCATATTAATTCTTTTTACAGCAATTCTGCTTCAGTTTGGTTAGGTCTAGCCCAAATAAGTAGAACACAAAATTGATGGATAATCTAACAGAATTTTTAAATAAAAGATATTTATAATGCTCTACTGTAAATAAGACTGCTTTTAGTAGAAATATGTGTATGGGCATGCATCCTTAATTGTGTATTGTTACAGCCCTTTTTGTCCATGTGTAAAAGCAAACATCGGGAGGGTCATAATATAAACCAAAGACACCAGACACCAGATTAGTCGTTTGGATGCAAATGTATTGAAAGATAGCATTGAAAGGAGATTGCTGCAGGAGAATAAGCAGCTGGGTGAGTAACGCTCAACATCATAAACAAAAGGACAACTAACTGAACATTTTAGATTAATGTCTATATGCCAAGGAAAAATGAAAGAAAAAGACAATTCTCTCATATCTAAACAAAAAGAGGAATAAAAAGGCTGGAGTCGCCCCCTCCCTTAAAAAAAGCACTCACCCCTACAGTCACCTGGCAGCTCCAAGGGACACAATTATGTATGTATGTATGTACAAAATGTGCATGTCTGATATCAGAGGAGGTATGTACAAAGAAGCTGATGTGAAATCATTTACATATTTACACATGTGCAATATACACAATCATAGAGTTTATACTCCATTCCAAAAGGTAGCCTAACGGTGGATTAAACAAAGTTCAGTAGCTGGATTATTGTGTATAAGTAACAAAAGTGAGAGGAGCTAGCGTTATGATGTATTATCCAAAGTTTAAAGGATGTCATAAGTCTGAAAACTGACAAAGTACAACACTAGCAATAGGACTTTCAGCAGGACTGACATGCTGGGCTCGAAGCACGGCCTCCACTAACACCAACAGTCTCCCTTTTATACTCTTCTAAGCACTGACGTCACTCTGGCCAATCCCCATGCTGGATCTGGTTCTCTCCTGGGAAATCCTAAATGCGCAGAGGCAGAGAGAGGGACAGAGAGAAACGTGCATGCGCACACTCACACGCACACATACAGAGAGAAAAAAACAAAAACATGCTTAGGGAGATTACTATGTATCATTAACATGCAACTTTTTACAACATTTTACAAATTCAAGTTAGGTCAATAACAATTTCATCACTGTCATCAAGGTTTAGCAAAGAAAAAAAAACGGGGGAGGGTTTCTTGCACCAGCTTAGGATGTTCACTGTCTGACTCATATCTGCTCTGATGAGAGCATCCTCAATCACTAGCTTCTCTGCATCTCCACCTTTTAGACTGATTGTTCTGTAAAGAGGCTTGTTTAGCTGACATTACCATTATATATTTCTTTTTTATTTGAGTGGGGGTGGGCGGGTTAAGGGTATCCCCTCCCATTTTCTGCTTAATTTGGTCTTGGCCAATTCCCACCTGCCAGCCAGGTATCCTCAATCATATGATCGTGCTATCCACCCTCTTCAACATACACATGATCACAGACGCCCACAACTGGCTAGTGTCAAACCAGCTTTCTTGTACGCAGGAACTGCTTCTCATTCTGATTTTAACATTGGCTGAGAACCAATAACAGCCAGTGAGTACCGTATAACACGATTTATACATAATCACGGACCATATAACATTTATTTAAGTCTTGATTCATTATTAGCAGCATCAGATTCAGATAATCTAAATTGTAATAATGTGTAATAATTCGATAAAAGAGACTGTAGACTAGAGAGATGTTTGCAATTGAAAATATTGAAAAATTCACTCTACACTGAATGAGGCTTGTATGAAGCAGCTGGTTTTTCTGTATGATGAGGGCTAAAACTATATGTGGGTCATTGCTAATGTAGGTGAAAGAAGGATCTGCAGATTAAAGTCGGTAAATCTGATTTTGCCCAAATCCAAGCTATACGCTCGTCACGTGATTTGCACTGTTAACCATTCATTTTTTTAATGCATTTGCACACAAAATTATTTTAACTATGCAAACACAGAATATTCTTAAAGTCAAAGTAATTAGAAAGGAACCCAGTTTTAGAGTGATACACTGTACATTTCCTATTTCGCACATGATAGAATAAACAGTAGAGAAAGATAAATGATTATCTATCTTTAAATGAATTATTACTCATCTATAAATGTGTCTATAGAAGTTCTTTCAAGCAACATAAGATTTTTGGTTAGTTTACAGCATTTTGCTTGCTAGTTGCATTGTACAAGCATTTTGTTCTCTTTATGCAAAATTCTAGCTCTGGCAGGTAAAAATGTTTATGTAAAAAGAAAGGTTATGGCAGATGCCACTTGAAACTTCATCTGCTATAATTGGTTTGTGGGAAATCTCTGTTGATGTGGCCTTCTCCAAATGGGCTGCAAAGCTCAAATTACTCCCCTCCCCCAACCCCATCCAGCCCCACCATTTCTGACTGTAGAGATTCGTGTATAAGAGTGTGAGAAAGAGCAAGATGCAAGCAATGCTGATATAGTGGAAGCGATAGATATAAACAACACATGAAAAACATTTAATGAACAAAGAAATCGAAAGCATGATAATGCTTTGCCTGTCCTCTAATAATCAAGTAATCATTAAGAGACTGAGATTAGTGGCCACCTGTTTCACATACCGCCTACAGCATAGATGGGATAAAGCACATTTCCTTGTGAGAGCATTTTCTAATGCTATGCACGAGTTCCTGAAAATTCTCAAGGAGTTTAAAACCATTTTTGAAACCATAATGAAAAAATTCCACCATTAAAGAAAGCAACGTGTTATTATGAGCCACAGATTCCATTCAGATTTTCACTTCTGTAATCTATCATTTTCATGAATTTTTTTTGTAAATACTTGTGAGAGCAGTAAATACAGCATTAAACAGTATTTATCTAAAATATATGTATATAAATATAGAGAGCGAGCCAACGAATAAAGATCCTTCATATACAGTAAAGAGTTCCTATAAAATCAATCCTTTGAAAAATAGCATTTTGTGGAATTTCTTAAAGTTGGCTTTCCAAAGGAATATTTCTAATTATCTATGCAGTGTTGTAATTGTTGTTGTTAGGATTGATCTTATTTCTATCATATTTTATATAAATGCCTGTCCCTCTGAACATGTAGGTTATTATGGGATTTAATGAGCTATTAATAAAGGATTCATAAATCCGTGAAGGTTCAGGCCTTAAGCTCGAAACTTGAAGATGGCCTAAGTACGTGAGATTATTTGGGTAAAAGCAGGCACAGAAGGATTAGAGCGTATCATTGCTGGGTGCTGCTAGGGAGGGCTATCTCTTGTAATAAGGAATATGTAGACTATACATGACCTTGGGTATTTTGGCAGGGTTTTGCTTTTTTTTAAAGCAGAACTAAAAAGGTGGTGACTTCAGACTGAAATCTTGGCTGGAACTTTAATAAACCCATCTACATTTTTTAGGTTGTTGTGCATGTCATTTCTGAAGGTTTATGGGAAAGCCTCAGGAGTTAGTGTCAATCTTTCAGTCAAGGCTGAAGACCGATTTGTTCAGACAGGATTTTTGTTAATAAGCTTTTATCTTGGGTAAAGCCACAGATCTTGAGGGTTCATTGGCATAGGGAGTTTTGGTAGACTATGATGTTTGGATGCTGTCTCCCCCACCACGGTCACTCAGGTTTGTTAAGGGTCAAGTGGCTGGCCTCCCATCAGTGCAAATAACAGTAAACAATACTATCTCTTCCTGCCTAGATCATATTTGGAGTTGTTTCAGTTCATAGAGAGGAATAGAGCTCAAGCCTGTGAAGATTGTCTGTGTGTGCTCTGAATGAATGGTGATGAAGCCTTTGGAAGAGATGTCCCTGTGCATGCAGTTTGTGGATTGTATGGTCATGGATCCTCTCTGAATGAGTCCAGATGCAGCATGGTTGAGTTTGTCTTCATGAGTATGTGCAGTTTGCTTGTTGAGTCACTTCCTGTGATGTCATTTAGTGAACGAAAAGCAGCTGAAAGCAGCTGTTTTGCCAACAATTAAAAGTGAAAGTAAACTTGCACAAAAACTGTGGGAGATATGATGTCTTCTCTGTGAGGTCCATCAGCAGAGTGTCAGAACAGAGAGAGAGAGAGATGTGAGCCTTCTCTTTGGCGTGACGTTCAGTCTGAGTGAGGTTTGACCCTTGTCTTTGAGCTTACATCGCATGGTAATCAGCCTGAGAGAGTGAGACAATATTTTTTACGTCCTTTTGAATGTTTTACTTGCGTAACATATCAGGTGTTACATCTTTCCAGTTACTGTAGAGTAACAAAAGGGACAAATCTGCAGACAAATCCATTAATAAAAAATAGAAAGAATCACAGAAATCTGACTGCCTCGAAGAGGCCATCCAGCAAAAGTCAGTGAGCAGACAAGAAAGTGAATGTAAAGCAACCACAAGGCCAAGGGTAACACTGAAGGAGATTGAAAGATCCATAACTGAGACTGGAGAAGCTGTTCAAAGGACAACCATAGCTAGGACACTCCACAAAACTGGGCTTTATCGAGAGTGATGAGAAGAAAGCCATTATTGGGAAGAGAAAAAAAGGCCATATGAAATCCCATTTTAGAGAGGCTTAGGTTCTCTGGTCTGCAAGACCAAAAATGAACTTGGCACAAAGCAGAATCCCAAAACTGCTCATTACCCTGAGAACGCCATCCCTACAGAGAAGAATGTTGGTGGCAGAAGCATCATGCTGTAAGGATGCTTTTCATCAGCAGGGACAGGGAAACTGGTAAGGGAATTAGGGCAAGATGCCTAATAATCTGGCATCTCCATGAATATCTTACAGCTTTTGGCTTAATGACAAATGTTTGCAATAACACTTTCTATCCAGACAAGTCCTATGCTCTCAGTACCTAATCTTGTAAACTTGCAGGAATACACTGTTGGTTCATTTTTAATGCCTGTTACTGTACATCCCCTTAATATACATATTGATGGTGAAGGTACATCAGTGTTCACATTTTAAAACAGACCTATAATTCTATTCTGAAAGATATGGCTTTTTAAAATATTTTTCAGCAGAGTGTCCAGATATGTAGTCTCAAGTTTTCTGTCGTGACCTTGGGTTTCCACAAACTTTCCTGATAGACAATATCAAGATGTTTTTGTGGAAAAGACATGAAACTGCTGTAGTAAGTCCTGTCAGTTTAATGACTGATCCTGGTTCAGTGTGTACAAGACTGTCCACAACTCTGTCATGAAATTCAGATTCAGGTTTTTCTGTTCAGACGTTCAGTCTCAGATTTTCCACAAGAGAATCTTGACATTCAGATTCAGGTTTTGCACAAGCATATCTGAATATTCAGTATTCAGAATAGTCTCCAGTTTCCACACGCGTGTCCTGACATTCAGTCTCAGGTTTCCACACAGCCTTGGCCTGACATTCAATCTTAAGATTTCCACAAGTCCTTTTTTGATGTTCCGTTTTCCACAGCATGACCTTGCATCTTTGGTTTTGCTTTCATTTTTTGCCAGTGCTGATGCCAATCTGACTTAGGTTGTCTCAGGTCTTATGTGGCATATACCGTATTTCTAATATATCATGTAGAATGTATATTAAAATGCATTGGCCAGTAAGGAGCTTGGATTCCTTGATTTCACAGCAGAAATCAGAAATTAGTGGAATGTGCAAAACAGTTTATATTCCATTTATAACAAATGGTACAGCCCTGCCCTGTAAGATGTTTAAATTCAGTTAGAAGAATTTTGATCATAGTGATGGAGGGATTTTGCTCAATGGTTCAATAAATACATGAATGTTTGCATTGCAGTCTCTGTGTCTTCTCATGGATTAATGCCCCTTTGAAGTGTTTATGAGGTTACACAACTTAAGCCACTATGCTCGTCCTGTTACAATTTTAATTGACACAACAGTCTTTTCCACTGTGAGCCCTTGTGGACTTAAATTCCCTTGTGAACAGTGCAAGCCCAAGAGGAAACTGAATGCATGTACTACCACTAGGTGTCACTCTCTCTTTTACTGGTTCAATTGGTGTTTCTAACTCTAATCCAGATTTTAAGCATTTTTTTGGACTTAATGCATTACCACATGTTTTGACATTAAATGTAAGATATAGTCTTATTGGTAATTTATGTTCAGAATCAAAACACACTTTAATAGCTGTACCAAATGAACCATTTACAAGTCCACCTGAAACACCAATGTGTTTTAGGAAGCATGACATACATTAACTCAGAATCATACATAGAATCACTGTAAAGTGATTCTGACAGGCGTGTACTGTAAACCTTACCATAATATCCAGTGTATGTCAGGAAACACCGCAAACCATGGTATGTGTTTAGCTCGTGCTCTTATCTCTTTATAACCTCATGTTTCTCTGTGTCTTTGCGAAGTCTTGTTCATGTTTATGTGCATCTCTGGGCTCACATTTCACAGGTCCTTAGATTTGTAATTATAGTTTAACTTCCTGTTTTTGACCCTGGTTTGCCCAAAATAAATACACTGATAATGTGCACTTGCATTCTGTTGCTTCTTCACACACTTTACAAAAGACTTTGTCCAAAAAAAAATTCCTGGCTTCGCTGATGTTGTGGTCCCTCTGCCTCCTGGCTTGGCTCACGTCAGCTACACTCTGTATGGCCTTCTAGCCATAACCATGTTGTCGCCTCTCCTCCTCCTGACTTCACTGCCACTGCCAAGGAGGTCATCACTCCACTTTTTCCTGACTCAGCTGAGGAAAATGGCTCCATGTAGGGCCTGATAAGCAGCTTCATCACTGGTTGCATAAATGTGTAGATTAGCACTGTCCTGTTTCACATATTTTAAACATATGGTCTTTTTTCTGTTTCCTTATGTGATTGACTAACAGTAACAAAGAGCAAGTGGGGAGACTCAGAGGAGTGGTGAGGATTAAAGTGCAGAAAGTATAATCCACAATACAACTTGCATCAACAACAGGCATGTCCGGGTCGGACACATAAAGGCTCAGTTATACACAATCCAAAGAGAAGACTCTGCCTCGGTGGCATGGCAGTGCATTGTTCATGGTGGATGTGGCAGAACGCCCCCTGATGGGTGGCTCCCAAAGCTGAACCACCCTTGTGACGGGGTCCGTCTCTGGGTCAGGGAGTTTCCTTGTGGAATTTGCTGAATAGAGACACTTCTAGAATGTCTTTGGCAGGAACCCAGGACCTTTCTTTTGAGCCCTAGCACCTACAGTGCAGCAGGAAAAGCATGGTGTTACACTGCAGCTTGAGGTAAAGAATCTGTCTGACACCGTGTGCTCATGCTCCCTTGACTTCCAAAGGTGGCAGTGTTTCAGCTCCAGTTACCTGGTGAAAAAAAATTGTTTTAAGAGAGATTTATGAAATGTAGGTGCAATTCTGTATGTTGGTGGTAGTTTTAAACTGTACTTAATTGACTTGTTTAATAATTTTAAATGGACAAATGAAAAGGGTTCTCTAGACCAGGGAAATAGGGGTCGCTAATATCTGAGCACACGTGAAATGGAGTGATCTCAAGATTAACCACTTAACCACTGCCCCTATAGGTTACTGTGTAATGAATTATAGCCAAGGTAAGTTATTTGATGTATTATACACTCACCAGTCACTTTAATAGGAACACCTGTACACATGCTCATTTATGCAGTTATTTAATCAACCAATCATGTAGAAGTAGCACAATGCATATTTTTAATGATTTTTCGTACAGATACGGGTCAAGAGTTTCAGTTAATGTTCACATCAAACATTAGGATGAGGAAACAGTGTGATCTCTGTGACTGTAACCGTGGGCATGGTTGTTGTTATCAGATGCAATGGTTGGAGTATTTCAGAAACCGCTGATCTCCTGGGATTTTCACACACAACAGTCTCTAGAGTTTACACAGAATGGTACGAAAAACAAAAAAACATCCTGTGAGCGGAGGGTCTGCAGGCTGAAACGATCAGAGAATGACCAGACTGATCACGCTTTACAACCGTGATGAGCAGAAATGCATCTCCTCAGCATGCACAAAACAGTGAACCTTGTGGTGGATGAGCATCAACAGCAGAAGACCACATCAGGTCAGCAGTTTCTGAAATAGTCAAACTGGTACCAACATCCAAGGAACGGAGATCAGACTGTTTCTTCATTCTGATGCTTGATGTGAACATTACCTGAAGCTCCTGACCTGTATCTGTATTGCACTGCTTGCCACATGTTTGGCTGATTAGATAACTGCATAAATACGCACTCCCACTAGCTGAGAATCTACTCTGTGGTGAATTCTTGAGTGACTGCAAAGAAACAAATGTCATGCACAGTACAGTAAAAAAAAAAAAAAAAAAGTTAAAATGCTGCTCAGTGATGCAGCTGCCCTCAGAATAAAACAACACAAATGATTTTGCATTTATTGTAATATTTATTTGGTATTTATAAATATATTTTATAAATAAATTTATTTAAATAAATGTATTTGGTTAGTATTAAGTAACTAGTTACTAATATCTCATGAAAATTAAGGTGGCCCATAATATAACTTATTCACTGCCTGCTTGGCTAAGAACCGAAATAGTATGTCTTGTATGAGGACTAGGAGTATGCGCTGTGTGTTAGGAAATTATTAGTGTTAATTAAAGCTGTTCCCCTGAGATCTGTGCAGTTACATACAGTGGTGCTTGAAAGTTAGTGAACCCTTTAGAATTTTCTATATTTCTGTATAAATATGACCTAAAACAGATTTCAAAATCAACAGATTTTCACACAAGTCCTGAAAGTAGATAAAGATAATCCAATTAAATAAATGAGACAAAAATATTACACTTGGTCATTTATTTATTGAGGAAAATGATCCAATATTACATATCTCCGAGTGGCAAAAGTATGTGCACCTTTGCTTTCAGTATGTGGTGTGAGCTCCTTGTGCAGTAATAACTGCAGATAAACGTTTGGGG
>JANDJT010000092.1:2454122-2466368 GCA_024331685.1 Stegophilus panzeri | reverse complement strand
CAGGGGGGGCGGGCTTAGGCACAAATCAGGTAATGGATATATAAAATACATAAGCATTTAAAATACCATTAAGAACGTCATAAAAAGTGTCTAAAAGAGAGAATTTGCCTGGCATTGGCCCCAGGAGCACACTGTCCGCCTCCCAAACAGTGAGGAGGATGTTGACATAGGGCGGGGGGGGAGCCCAAAGAGTTTTAGAAGTGTACGGTGTTGTTGACTGTTGTGCGTGTCAAGTTTCAAAATAAAGCGTTAAAAGCCACTTGCAAAACAACAAGCTGTTTGAAAGCATTGCAAGAATTTAAGTCCTTCCTGAGAGCATCTCACAAAAATTTTATTTCACCGAGTCTACACTTGGCACTGGGTGATGTGCTCAGATGAGACCAGAAATCAAACTTTTTGGCCATTCAGCAACTTCAGCAACAGAAAAGCCCCCCCCCCCCTGTAAAATATGGTGGTGGCTCACTGGTGCTTTGGGGCTGTTTTGGGACAGGTGGTTCTGGGGCTCTTGTAATTGATGATTGTAAAGTACCATAACCTGGCTGCCTCTACCAGGAGGTTCAGACATGACCTATAGATACAGCTTTCAACAAGATGATGAGTCAAACATATTTCTAATCAACACAGAAATGGTGAAAGTCATACAAAGACCAATGAGTAAACCTGTTAGCTTCGTGTCATCAGCTTTGGAGACGGAGAGCCTGGCAGAGTGCATGTAAACTCACTGAGAAACCCGCCTGTCTGAGCGGTCTGCTGACCCATCACAACACAGAGAAAGTTCACTTATATAAAGTCAACCTTCAGCAAAAAGTCTCGTCAGGTCCTGTGTCCTTTCCCTGTCAGTGACCGTGCTTTCTCCACATCGCTGTAGGATCTCCGATGCTCTTTCAACAGTCAGATTCATCTTTGTTGTGGAGAAGCACGTTTGACATTTTTTTCCCCCCACAGGACGTTCGCAATTGCGGTCTTCTACCGAAATCTTCAATAGATCATCTTTAACAATAACTCAATATACCGAGGCTATTTAAACTACATTTTAACATGGACACTGTATATGAAACTCCGAGTGTGAACTTTATAGGTATTATTAATAAACGACTACTTAATGATCAGCTCTCACGAGAATGGACTTTTTTTGGTTGTTGTTGTTGTTGTTTTCCGTTGAAATATTTTGACTCGCCTTTTTAATTTGTATTTATTGATTTAAACACAGCATTTAAAAGTTTACTTTGAAATAATATGTTTGGTTCTATCATGTTAAACATGTTTGTTTTTTTTTTTTCCTTAAACAGTAATATAGTGGAGAGAACCTAAGTGAGGCACAGGTTCAGCAGTCAGACAAATGGCCTTCAGTTAGCCAGTCATCTGAGAACATTGGAGAGAAGGCAGACTGTGTATGTGTGCTGTGCGACTAAGTGGTCATGTTGCACTTCGGTTCGGGAGTCAGCGCAGTAAAGAGGGCAGAGAGAAGAGTAGAGAGGACTGATGCAATAGAGAGAGAGAGAGAGAGAGAGAGAGAGAGAGAGAGCAGTGGGCAGGGCTACTCTGCTGCACTGCAGGGACAAACAATAGGCCAATTTAGTCATCCACAGCCAACAGCCAGTTCTTCTAGCGCGGTTTCTCTACTTCTGCCCCTCTTTACACACACACACACACACACACACACACACACGTTTCCTTTCTCTCCCCTGCTGTGTGCGGTGTACATTACAAAATGACGTTTCAATAATATTAGCGGCTTCAAAAATATACACAACCTAGGACCTCCCTTGTTTTTAAAGTCACTGTGACCACGTTCTTGGCTCTTGAGGATTAGTAAAGCACGTTCATTCAATAATCGAGACACATTAAAGTGTACCAATAATGGTATGTATGTGGTTTTATATTTCATATATATATATAAAATGCATGAAGAGCTGGCAGAGAAGGTGACCCTGTTTCTCCATCACTTATCCAAACAGCAGTCAAATCAGGAGTGGTCGACTCAGCTGGACTGATTTTTCTTAATTACACCGTGTATGATTGTAGTGGTTTATGTGAAGCATCGTTATGGGGTCGAGTGCCGCCATAACCCCCCCCTCTAAATCATCAACTGTTGAGGACGGCTAAGTGGCGGAGAGAAAGGCGCTAAGTAAAGCAAATCAGTCGCAGCCACCTCAGAGAGGCCACTTCAACGCCGGTCTGTTTTTTATTGATTAAATAAATAAACTGCTTATGAAGTGTCTGCTGTCGACTGGGGGGGTCGCTCGGTTACACAACAGTTAATGAGAACGGGGCTAATTTGTGTACTATTTATGCATGTAGTGACGTTATATAAATAAGTGATGTACGATGCGGAAAAACTTGCCATGTCATCTTGCACCTCCTGTGCAAAGTCTTTCTGCTAAAATGATTTTGCGTAGCCAGTCCACCAATCTGCATATTTTTGGACAGCGTGAGGAAGCCAGTAACCCCAGGGGGAAACCACATGAACATGGGGAAAGCAGATGAAACTCAGCACATAGAATGACTACGCACAAAAAAGAAAAACAAAAGGAAAATAAAGACCAGACTCTTAGGAAATAAACAGAGCCAGTTCAATGGAGTCAGCCTGTAATTTGGGGGGAAAAGGAAAAGGCTTCACACACCGCGCAGTATATTTTCTGAAATTAATAAATAAATCATTTAAAACCACAGAGACGTGAAGGCCAGAGTTGTCGTCTTCTTCCCTCATACATAGCCGCATAACATATCAGTCTAACTTTTTTCCCCCAGTTCCTCTCGAGGTTTCTTCTGCATGCTGTGTAAGGAGGAGTAAGGGCATCTTGATTAAACCTACTGTAAGAACTGCTACTGTATATTAAGCACAAATAAACACAGACGTGCCCCAAGACTGACACAACAGACTCTTTTTTTTTTTTTTTTTTTTAAATATGGCTCTCCAAGGTGCCATCTGAAAGACCTGAAGATCCGAACGGAGTTTTACGTGAGGTTTAACGTTAAAAAGAAACATCTTAAATATCTTTGCGCGAGTACGCATTAGATTCCTGTCGCTGCCTTGGGCGAGCTAGCCGACAGCTGGCCTTGTGATTAGCCTATGCACTTATAATGGAGAAGATCAAAGCCCTTTAAGAGGGCTCCATAGGGACTCGCCTGTGGTTACAATGGATTGGGGGGTCCACTAAGACACCAGCAGGACAGCTACTACTAATGGTGACCAGGCGAAATAGTCTAAGATGCTCTTCGCTAATACTGCAGTTTAAAAATAGAAACATTGTCATCAACAAATGTTTCATAAATGGTGTAATTAAAAAAAACCATTAGATACATATATATATATATATATGTATACACACACACACACACACACACACACACACACAGAGTAAGAGCGTAATAATACACATACATAGACGCTTAGTCATTGCTACAATCATGGATTAATTAGAATTGTGGAGGATAGAGTGGGTGACATGGATCTTACATGCACATGCATGCGCGCACACACACACACACACACACACACACACCATCTGTTCCATAAACACCCAAAGGATTATTATAGACCAGCTTGCTCAGTCTGCAGATCTCTCTCTCTCTCTCATCTCCTGTGTCACCTTATATTATGTACTCTACCGACATAATCACTGAGCTTAATAATGAGCAGGCCTAGGGGTCAGGATATACAGGCCAGTCAGTTATATCAACTTATTACATTATAATATCTGTACTTGGACTGAACCATATATGGTGTTAGCGTCGGCGCCTCATGTTCTTGCACAAAAGGGCAGAAATAGACGAAACGGGCCGAGACCATCAGCAACGTTATGCTAACGCGTACTGCTTCAGGAGACAAACTAGCAAAGGTTTGAGACTTCACTGACCTCAGAGTGAATAGATGATCATAATAAACTGATTACTACATACATAAATGACAATAAATTGATTATAAAAGGGAAATAATCCGCACAACTATAAAACTATCAAATAATTACACAACTATAAGCAAAACTGTTTATCCTCACACGATAGACGGAGTGAACGTGCTGGGCCTGTTTCATGAAGCGGGATGCAAACAGATTTATTTGTAAATCGTTTGCAGGAGCATTTCAGCATGAAAAATAAGGTAATAAACTTTATTAAGATTAAGATGCTGAGGCTTAGGTTGGAATTGCAAAAAAGTGATACGTCTGTGTGTGTGTGTGTGTGTGTGTGTGTGTTTATACCATTGGCATCTTGCACTCCAGTGAGAGCTCCGACCGCAGCTGCCGTCTCTCCTGCCAACACAATCTGTCCACCTCCTTGAAGAGTAGCCTCTGCTAGCGTTGCCACAGCGTGGGCCGCTGCCTCACTAGAACATACACGGTCATGTGTTAAGGAGGATTTTATTATTTACTTCAGGTTATCTCCTGTGAACAATTAATCTTTAAACTATCTTCATTTCAAAATGATTTGTACAAAAACCAATGGTTCTTCGTAACGAGCTTGGACATAACTGAGGTTTGCGCCATGATATAAACGAGGTTTGTTCTATGATATTAGTTGCTATGTGAAACGATAGCGAATAAAATCATCATGATGATGCCAGGGTTCTGACACACATTCTAGCACATACTGCCCCCTGGTGGAAAATCCTCCCACTTAAAAGCTCCAATTCCAGCAAAATTGGGCCTCTTTATTCAAGCTGGTTTACAAATTGATTTATTTCGAGTAGTGACACAAGAATGGTGGTATCCGTGCAAATCCTGTAGTTTTGGATAAAAAACAAAATCATATAACGTGCACCTAGTTACTGCACGTTTAATACACAGACGACACCGAAGCACCCAAGCTCCTTTTAATGCTGTACCGCACTTTAGAGCCAGGACTAACTGAATCGACGAGAAGATGCTGTGTGTTCACAGGAACAGAATGTTCCATCAGTGATCCTGCTCTCTGCTTTGCTTACCTGAGATAAACAAGATGTAAATGGGCTCAGGTGAGCTGTTGCAACAAGTCCTTAAGGGACAGGATGTACACACCTGAGGAGGAGACCTGGCTAGGGACTGAATCTGCTTCGAATGCTACACACAAACTCCCTGCCTCATCTCGTCAGTTTCCCTTACTCATTCGTTCCCTCTTTCCCCTGCGCACCTGTTGAGCGCCATGGTAACGGTTGCTCCTGGCTGCATATCTTGGGAGGCAGCGACAGCGGCCTCCGCTAAAGAAGCTACTGCCTGTGTAGCCTCGGACGCTTGCGTGGTCTGAATGGTCATCTCACCTCCCTGCAACGTTGCCCAATTCTGCTCAACCTGAAAGAAAGCCGGAAAAAGCGAAAGACAGAAAAACGTGAATATCGTATTGGAGGATTACGTCATTACGTAGAAACACAGCTGAGTGACAATGTACTTGTTCACTTGGTCTTACCTCCCCGTCGGTCACTGTAGAATAGTTGACCTGGGCGACAGTAACAGTGCCTGGCAAATCGGATGCATCAGTAAGTGTGGCTACAGTCGCCCCAGTGCCCACCTGTCAGGTCAGTGACACGTTATTCAACATTTATTATTACTTCCAATACTCATTTATTACCACTTTATGCCAACTAAGTGAGACCCCCAAACTAACTCAAGGTGACGCTATTCCACATAGATAGTTTTATACATGTATATATATATATATATATAGTGCAGTAAAAAAAAGCAGAGAAGGTGCTTCAACCCTATTGTTTTTCACATGATTTTTCCTCTTCCTGCTTGTCTTCATTAGGATTTTTAGGGGGCCCCAAACACCAGAGGTTTTTTTTCCTTGGCTTGTCTTTTTTTTTTTTTTTCCTTCTGCTCTTCCTCCTCGTTTGTTAAAACGAGTCAAGCACACCAAACCCGTGCATCGTACAGACATGAAACCAAAGCTATGTGAAAACGTTCATTGTGGATGTGACTACACTCCACAGCCTGGGTGGGTGATCTGAAAACACAGAGCTCACCTGTATAAGCGAGACAGTTCCGTCAGGGTTAGTGATTGTCTGGACGACTGTTTGTGAAGGCACCAGGTGTGCGATGCTGTGTGCTGCGGCTGCAGCAACCTGCTGAGGCGTGACCTGCTGGTCTTCAAATGCATAGAGTAGGTCCTCTCTCCCGTGCTGCTTGTAGCAGTTCTTAACGATCGTCCTCAGGGCCTGCGTCCATGACACCTGTCGCCAACAGCAAACAAACACTCGTGAATGCAAACACTACAGCGCTTGCCTCAAGAACAGTAGCCTCAGGTGCCTCAATGATAATAATCCCTAATTCCTTACTAAAGGATCTTTAACTGGGAAACTCGCAATCTCTCAATTAAAACATCAAGCACATATTGTGGACAGTAATTTCTACGACCGTACCCGCTGTTTCTGGTCCTCGGTACGCACGTCACTTCGCACGTTGGCCCAGGGAATGTCCTCAGGCCACCAGACGGGTTTGCAGCTCTCCTTCCCCCAGCCAGGTTTCCCCCGGCCTGTAGAATATTTCAGCATCTCAGGAATGAAAGCTCGGAGTTGAGCCTGAGGACGGGTATGAAAAAAGACGTACAGGTTGAGAATAATAATAACAATAAATAAAATACATTTCTTGTTGTGGAAATGGTGAGGTTAGATGATTGGGGGTTTTAATATCGAGCGACTGCAACAGGCCCTAAAGTCACGCTGGATCTGAAGCTGTACAGATGGGCCTAATTAAATAAATGACCTGAACACTCCACTCAGCTGCTTCCTTCATCCTACCGCTCCTAATCCACCTGGGAGTCAATCAGGAGCCTCGGAGCTTTCCTCGACCAACTGCATAATTACCCGCACACACATGCACAGATCCGAGCTCTTACATGCCGATTCCTGCAAAGGCCTGCCTCTCGAATCTACAAACCCCCCAGAAGGCGTGCCTGTGCTCTGGGGGCTGTGTTTACACAGCAGTTAAAATGGACACACAGACTTTTACCTCATACCGAACACAGTTTTCATCACAACACAGCCCACAGCAAAACATATTCACTCTGCCTCGACATACTCCGATGTCAGCCAGGACGAAAGCTCAAATGAATTCTGTACTGAATATGTTCTGCTAAATAATATCAGCACTCATCCAAACAGATCAGAGGACCGGAAGTAACCGCTGTTTGACGGACAATTCTGTGACTATATATCGTCATATATTTCGTCATGGCGTTTAGACGTTTTTCCGCTCTGTAACCTGGTCGGTTTGTAGCCTTTACGATCCTGAAGCTTGCAGCCAGAAAAGTGTTCACAGGTTTTGAGATGCTCTGAGAGCATGTGGGGTTGAGACAGAAAAATAAATCAATTTTATTATTTTACTTTAGTGTATAACTCTGCCTAGTTTAAATATTGCGCTCGAAATAAAAAAATCAGGTGGTAGTGTCAGGTGCAGTGGTGTAAATACACTCGAGTTGGCGTGAAGTATCCGGTCTGTTTTGAAAACATACATTTAAGCTTTCGTAAAACTAGAAGGGGCGTGCATTTAAACCCTGAGCCGTGCTGTGCAGACTGAAACAAGAAAGGTGTGTGTGTGTGTGATCTGACGGGACTGGGAGAAACGAACGCCTGGCCTGCAGTGCCATCTGCTGGTGTGAGCCCGCCCACCCACCTGCGTCATTTTATCCACAGACACCGGGATGCCGTCGATGGTGAGTGGAGGCAGCTCAGAGCTCAGGTCTCCACCTCCGGGTGGTGCGTGTTCAGCTAGGGCGTTCTCCAGATCCTCCAGGATCATACTTTTATACTTTCTGACCTGACAGAGAGCAGAAGAAACCACACCGTTTGAAACTAAAGCTAAAAGGCATTAAAGACAAAAGAATGCAGAGACGGGACACTTACCACGTTCTCGAGTGGAGCAGCACCAAACACCTTAAACACGGCGTTAGGCTTGGACGGAGAAATACAAAGAACGATGGCCTGCTGACCGACTCGCGTCGTGTATTCATCCAGTGTTGCCCGCAACTTCCTAGAGATAAGATAATCTCTTTAAGATTCTCTGTTTGTTGGTGTTTAAGGGATCAGTCCCGCAGAATCGATCAATGATGTACTCTCACCTGAGCAGGCGAGTCTGCTGTCTTTTGCGTATCGATGGGTTTGACTCAAAGATGTGTGGCCTTTTGCGTTTTTTCCCTGTTGCCACAGCAGCAGCGGCGGCCATGCCGACCGGACCTGAAGGTTTGATATAAAAACAGTTTATCAACCATTCCTATTTATCAACAGCACACTGGCTGGCTTTTCTCCCACAGACAGCTCTCTGATCTTTATGTTGGTTTATCCTTTTTTTTTTTTTTAAAAACAAAAAATGCAGTCTTCACTGTGTGAAAGCCAGGGCTCGAACTGAGAGCAAGACACTCAGAGCTACTATTTCTTTAATAAATCAATTTTTGATCACTTGAAAAATAGGTGGGTTCAAACAAAAGATGCCCGGTTGTAAGTTGTTTAACGCGTCTAGATGTAAATATCAGCCTTGGTACAGATTCTCAGTC
Organism: Stegophilus panzeri; assembly: GCA_024331685.1. Classification (NCBI taxonomy): domain Eukaryota; kingdom Metazoa; phylum Chordata; class Actinopteri; order Siluriformes; family Trichomycteridae; genus Stegophilus; species Stegophilus panzeri. The sequence goes on along the minus strand of JANDJT010000092.1, from coordinate 2,457,905 downwards.
TCTGGGACTGAACTGGAGGGATGAAACACCTCCTTCCAAAATATATTGCCTCAATCAGGATGGTACTAAGTACTTCCTCATTTCAAATGATATGATATCCTTTTCTCTCACTAACACTGGACCAAAGTTAAAAAATGAGAATTTTATTGATTTATTTTCCCTTGGAGTGTGCTGTACCTGCAGCTGCCAAATGTGCTGTGACCTCATCTGTTCCTGCTGAGTTCAGGATGTCCGAGTCGTCATACATGTCGTCGTCAGGGGAGGAAGGCGAGTCCTCGTCGGCGCTGAGCATGCTGTGCTCTGTGTAGGTAGACACATGAACCTGTTGAGAAACAGCGTGGGCCTCGATGGTAGTCATGTGCTCCGTCTGATGCACTGTGTGGTCGTCCATCACTTCATATGGCTTTCCTTAAACTAACACACACACACACACACACACACACACAGCACAATTGAAATGGCTTTAAGGAATAATTGAAAGACTATATTTGCAGAAACTTTCCAATTATAACCCTTGAAAGCTAAAATACGTGATGGACACCGCGTTACGTAAACCGGCACGGTTCATTATGACCGCCTGATTAATTCTCACAGGCTCATATTAGAGACGAGTTTAGCTCAACATGCAAATCCGTAAGCTGTAAATAACTTTTGAGACTTGGGTGCGGTTTACGTTGTCCTCTGGTGTTGGTGCAAGGCTTAAAAACAATTAATTACACAATTCCTTCCTCGGAATTGAGGTGGACACGCACTTATTCCACAAGACGTGTTCAACTAAATAATACAGGCAACCAAACATCAGCAGAAACCCAAGAAAGCCTGGTCCAGGAGAACCCTCGATCCTGCACATGCTTCATCCCACTTCATCTAATCGTGTGTTAATTAACAGCCCTTCCCGAGTTGGCGTGAGTGTGGTAGAGCAGGCTAAACACTAAAATGCGCAGGACCATGCACATTTTAATTTCGAAGCAAATCTTGACAGAGATGACCGAGGACACTCGGTATCTTCTTTTCATCTTAATGCTAGGATATTTATGTGCGTCTGTTTTCACGACAGGTTTCTATTAGCTACTGCAAAAAGCCTAATGTCCTCTCCCTAGAACTTTACACTGTAAATACAGATCTTGCTCGACCACACTCCTTGATCTTGATTTACAGCAGGGGGATCCATTGTGAATAAAAGAGTAAATTAGTTCTGGAAAAATAAATAAATAGATAGATAGATAGATAGATAAATAAATAGATAAAGCTCCGCAGGAATTATATCAGAAATGAATATACAAGGCATCGCATTTCTTCGTCTCAATTTCTTCTAAAAAATGCTTCATATTACATGTGATATTTTCAGAGAACCTTTACGAACGCCTTTGACAAAAGAAGAACATATTGAAATCGTTCTCGCGGACAGAACAAACTGGGAGCCAATACTTGGGAGTGCGTGTGTTTACAGTGCAATCTGGGACACAGTGTTTTTCATGATTATACCATATTTAAGTATGCATAATTATTTCATATTTTCATACAAAAAAAAAAACCCAGCCTAAATGTCAACAATCTGTGTGAACACCAAACCCCAAACCGTCTGCACTTCATAAATGACAAGGTTCATATTATTGCCTCATTTTAATTCGGTAAAATATAACAATAGTGCAGCAAAAAAATGATGATAATTTTGCATTAATTCATCTTCAGTAAACACTAGATATGGGGAAGACTGGGCATAAAGAGGGGATACAGCCTGGATATTACACCCCTCACTCACACACACACACACACACACACACCTAGGGGCAGTTTTGCATAGCCAATCCAGTGACTGGTGGGTTTTGGGAAGGTGGGAGAACACCGGAGAACTTGGAGGAAACCCACGGAGACGACATGCCAAGCTCCACATGGACAGAGCCGCTGGAGCTGTGAGGAGCATCACTACCATCTAACACACATCTCGCTGCGGATGGTGCGAGTGGCTCCGACATCTACAGGATGATTTACACAACATCAGATTCATCATTTCAAACTAAAGATTTGAATAAAAAGAAAGAAAGCCTTATTCTGACTGTTAAACTGTTCCTCCAGACGCTCATTTACATACAAATCATTCACTCACGAGTCCGAGCTCTCCTCCTTCATCACTGACATCCATCACTCCTATCAACCTTCTGAACTATGATATGAAAACAATGACTTAATGTTATGGGGAAGGAACTTCCTACACAATACAGCCATTAATAACGCCTTCGGTCTCGTCTATTAAAGCTGAAACGACTGGAATAACTCCCTCACACGCCTTCATGACCTGTACATGAACCTGATCTCCATCAGGAATTAAAACATACCCATCGGGTGTCCTGCAAACTTACTAACTCCGGCTGGTCAGCTCGGAAGGACCCAGCGCGCTTTCCTAAACATGCTCTTTAACACCAGAACTACTAACATTACTGCACTGCTACTCTTCTGCGACATTTTCACAAGAACCAGTAAAAAAAAATACATCCGAACCGCTTAGAGAGCTAAAAACTTATCAAGTTTCGTTAGCCTTTAGCTTGGCTGCTAGCATGCTAGCTAGCTGGAGAACCTGCAGACGTCGTGTATTACACTATTCATTACGAATTAATCATCTGAAACGGGTGATAAGTATTTAGTCAAATATATATATAAAGTCCCGAGTCGCTGTCTGCGTGTAAAAGCCGTGTAGTACCACTCAACAGGACGGTTATCTAAAGCAGACCGCTCCAGCTAGCGTTATCCGTTTGAAACGCGCCATCACAGGAATTTAATCACAGGCCGAGGCCTACAAACACTACACTGTTTTTTATTTCTGCTCTATTGCTGCTGAAACGCATGCTAATCCGTGAAGGAGAAGAAAAGCCCGACAAATCCGTTATGTTGGGTTCAGCTCGGCGCTAACGCAGCCTGCACCTCTGTGAGAGGAGTGTGTGCTGCCGGGTGTGTTCGTGCGGCTGCGCCGGGGCTGAAATAGCTGGAGATTGCGCGGTAGGGTACTAACCTCAGAGCGGCTGCGCTACTCCGGGCCTGCGCGGTACAGCGGAGCTCTGACTATGACCTGCAATGGCGGACAAAGAACAGAGGACGCACGCGCACAAGAACACGCGCGCGCGCGCTCACTCTCTCTCTCTCACACACACACACACACACTAAACTGGAACTAGTGGAGCAGTATGGAATAAATCCCGCCCACTCCTAATTCTGTACACTCTATACTCCTATTAATAAATATTTGATATTTATTGATCCATATTCTTCTGCTGTTGGGGTTTTTAGGGATGTGAAAGTGTGCAAGAGCAGATACAGTATTCTTAGAAGAAAGTGTATTTGCTGATTGTTACACAGGCCTGTACAATGTACTACACACTCAGATAAATAAACCAAACTAAATCCAGCTTTACAGGATAAGCAGAGTAGTGTGTACACACACACACACACACACACACACACACACACACACACACACACACACACACACACAGGGTTTTTGGGCCCCTGGTTAATTTGTACTCTGGGCCCCAAGTCCCCACCCCTCAATTATCTTTCCTTATTGTGTCTTGTAAAAACAATCCTTATGAATGAGCATAACAATTACTGCATATTCAATAAGAGACTATAAAGAACTAAATTTGAACAGTTTATTAAATTAACTGAAATTATGCATTTATAACTATATATATATATATATATATATATATATATATATATATATATATACACACACATACATATATAGTTACTTGTATATAGATATAAATGCATAATATATATTCATGC
>JANDJT010000092.1:2415003-2425237 GCA_024331685.1 Stegophilus panzeri | reverse complement strand
AGTGGTCAAAAATACCAGCAAGCCTGGTGCACAATTATGCAAAATGCCTACAAGACGTTATTTCTGCTAAAGGGGGCAATACTAGTTTCTGAGGCCAAGGGTGTACTTACTTTTTCCACAGAAAAATCTATTGATATATGAAAAATATCTATTGATATTTCTGTTGAATAAATGATTGAAAAAGCTAATTTTCCTTGTGGTTTTGTTCAACTATATCAGCTTCATTAATAGGCACTGTTTCAAAGAGGATCAAATGTTAGCATGTCCAAATATGTCAAAAAAGCCAACAATTTCCACTTATTTTTTTTCACATGACTGTAAATGATAAGAGGAACTGACTTGTCTCATGGATGTGCCACAATAATAAATGTAATCACTAAATAAAAACGTGCTGTTATAGGAAAATAATCCTCCTCTTTGTGCTGGGCCAAATCACACAAACTAATGCACTCATGCTTTACATTAACCTCCTTGGAGATCATTAGGGATCACTGGGGATCACTGCAAGGCATTTATATCTTTAAAAGTATATCAGTTTTAATGTTCTGGAATTAAGCAATATTGCATGAGCCAGAGTGCTGTTGTACTGAAAATCAACTGACTGTAGACACGTGACCACAGGTCACAAGTGCTGACGTTCAGTACCACGGCACAATGGCAAGTGTGACATTGCTTTCACACAGCAGTTCTATAAACAAGACATTAATATTAACTGTTACAGACATTTCAAATACAGTATAGCCAAATATTTTGTGTATTTTTGCTCCGTCAATAAACGTAGCTCCCAAAGAAGCCACATCTGGATAGAGCGTTGCCTGTTGCCATGGTAACACACAGATAGATTAACAGCCTAAAGTAACGGTTTTGGTGTAACAAACTATTGCTAGAATTGAAATTTTATGTATAGGTGTTAGAACAAACTCATCCCCCAAAAGGCTTAATTATCATACGGACAATTCATTTTGGTCTCAGCAACATGTGGATAATACCACCTGAAGTGATATCAGTTATGGCATGGGAGCGGCAGTGGGACATCAAGAATCATCCCTGAACAACGCACCATAATTATCATTCAGAAAGACATCTGTCTAGAATCATATCACACCAACATTTGGGGTGGTCACACCTGTAACTACATCAATAATGTGAGAACGGAAAATGATCACTTCAGTTGTTATCCTTAATTTACATTTAGCGCGAGACTTTTGAAAAACTGGTTTGAAAAACAGTATAAAATCTCTGAGCTGATATTCTTCGAGGTTCACTTTGACTCCGATGAACCCACAGTGCTTCATGTACTTTGTCACTGCTACACTGCAATAAAGTTATTCTTCATTGAGATCTTCAACGTCCTCATCATTTTTTTCTTATATTTCTGTCCATTGTTAAAAGTGCTATGCAAATTTTAAAATAATTTATTGAATTGTTATACAAAATATCGCTGCTTGTCCAAACGAATTAGTGGACTGGAACTAACAGTTGTATAAATAAGGGATAATCCATGGCTAGGTGTGTATTACATGATTTTAATGCACGACATGCTGGCAAAGAAGCACCTGACGTGAGGCGGAGCACATTAAATGGTGTAGCGCACACCTAGCCGTGGATTATCCCGCTTACACCGTGGTCACTTTCCAGCTTTGACAAGGTAAAGCTAGTTGACTGAAAAGAAAAATAACGGTTCATTTTCGTTAGTCATTTTATATCTGGGTCATTAGATCTAGAAATCATACACAGAGATAAAGTAGTGCGATAAGATTACATTTATTTGAATGAATTATAATAAATAGTTATTAGAGAGAGAGCTAGAGAGAGATTGTGTGTGTGAATTACCTGCGTCTGTGCCGGGTCTCTACTAAATCCTCTGGTATACTTCATTTTTTACGCGTACGCTAGCATGTGCACACAGTGGTACGCATAGCCTTTCAAAGTATACTCCATTTGACACGTACGCGTACACAGGCGGTCGACACATGCGCATTACGGCAACTTGCACTACCGCGCCTGGCCTAGAGTCAGTACAGAGCAGTAAAGCAGGTCTTCTGGTGTGAAGGACGACAACGAAGAAGAATCGCAACAACATGAAAAACAATGCTCGGGCAATCTCTCGCCTCGATTAGCACCCGTATACATTCCTTATACACTTTAAGGCTAGAATTAAACAAATACGGGTACTTTCTAACCTGTGCTCGTTTCCGTCTCTTCCGTTTATTCTTCGACTACCTTGAGAATCAACAGCCCTGGGTCATTGCTCCCACCTGTCGTGGAAAACAATCTTTCCAGCCTAAGTCAAAAACTTCAGAGACAGCGGGTGAGTAGATGTCAAAAAGTAATTAAACTTTATTGAAACAATAAAGTGAGAGTCTGCAGAAGGTCTAAATTATGCAAACACACAGCCCTTTATATACCCTTCTCCACAGCGTACTCATTTTAGGCAGGGTTTTGTCTTTCCTCATTCAAACAGACCAATCTTCTTCGCCACAATTAATTATTCATGTCTATATGTTAAATTTGTGGAGCATGCGCAGTTAGTTGCTTTTCTTGAAACGGTTTTATGACGACAAGGTTTCTTTAAGTAAATAAAAAAAGCTTCACTCAGACAGAGTCTTTGTTTTTTGTTTCTCCCTGACCAACACTCCCTTCTTATGTCTCAATGAGCTTCTGTCTGTTTCTATCTGCTGTCCTAGCTGATATCTGCCTCCCTTCCCAAGGTATGAGGCCTCAAGGTTATTTACTTACAAAAGCAGTTTTCAGCGAATATCTAATGCCAATTTATTGCTGTGCAAAGAGGTGCAGGCTGATACCGAAAAGCTATTATTGTAGAGTAAGACACAGAATTCATCTAACTCAATACACTTACAATATAACCTGATCAAAAAGTGTTCTATGGTTTTAGATTGTGTTTCTAGATACATATAGATTATGCTTGTTACCTAATATTGATTATTAGATTATGCTTCTAAGTAATAATTCTAAATGTTGGTTGTACATATTGATTGTACTTTATAAATATATTCTATACACCTTGTGGAACAACTAAATAGTGCAAAAGATTTAACCTGGTTAGAAAATTCAGGCGGGGTTCGTACAGTACTTCTTAATAATGAAGCCGTGAGTTTAACTGTATGTTACTATGGTTACAGTCGTTTATAGGCAGCGCAGTGATTTAGGCCCTGTTCACAGTAGTGCGTATCCTCGTCCACACTGGCGTTTCCACTGTGTTTCAGAAACGATCCCGCCCACACTACACGACCGAATACGCATGTCACATGACCATTCATGAACACTGGGCATGCGCGTACAAGTGTAAACAGGAAGTTGGTTGCTAGGCACTGGCAGACACAACAATGAGCATGATGGTGAGGAAAAGCAAGGATGTCTTTTTGAAACATCGGGTTTATTACTTTCTAGTCATTCTATTTTCCTTGTCATGTTTTTTCTTTATAAATATGGATAATCGAGGCTAGCATGTACGCTAGTGTGTACTTAATCAAACTCAATACAAATTCAAATAATTCACTTTATTTGTAACATTAGTACACTGGCACATTGCAGTGAAAACATAAACGATACATCATGGTAAAAAGAGATGCATAGGTCACATAAGCAGTCATACACTTGTTATTAAATAAATGCCAATAATCCCCAATAAGGGATAATGTTTCTTTTTAATGTGGGCTGCTCAAATGGCTTATGGGTCACGAAACCTTGTCATCACGCGTCTCTTTCGTTTCCCCTCGGTTTCATTGTCCGCTCTCTTTTGGTCTAACCCAAAACCAGCGTTACATGTAGGGCTTATGCCGCTTGAAATGAGATTTGTTGCCGATTTCTCTAATCATAGCTCGCCTCTTGCGCATGTAGGCAATTGCATTATTATAAAATACAGAATTTAACTGCACAATGGCTGCTAAGAATGACAACAAAGCCAGCAGAGCTTGCGGTTCAGTCTCCGTGTTGTTGTGTATATGATCAAGGTAGCATAATGGTCGTATGGTAGGGGCTTAACATATCAGGGAAGGATACGCAATGATCCAGGAGTCCATGGGGCGAAGCCATGCCTTCTGTTTTCAAAAGTCTTCGTTCTGGTCTGTTTACACTCAAACGCGATCCCGGAGTTTTCAAACTAAAACGGGGTCTTCTGCGTTTCCAGAAGTCTCCGTTTTCGAGGGTCGAAAACACCGGAGTAGTGTAGACCAGTGGTTTTCAAAGTGGGGCCACGGCCCCCTTGGGGACCGCCAGGGGGTGCCCAGGGGGTCTCAACAATTTGGTGTGAAAAATAAATAAATACATTGTGTGCCCTGCGATGGATTGGCACCCTGTCCAGGGTGTACCCCACCTTGTGCCCGATGCTTCCTGGGATAGGCTCCAGGTTTCCCCGTGACCCTGAAAAGGATTTAAGCGGTATAGAAGATGGATGGATGGAAATAAATAAATACATGATTTTATATATATATGCATTACTATAACATGTTATTTGTAACAATACATATTAAAATCACGTTTGCTATACCTAACTTTCTAATTGCTAAACAGACAAAACATTCCTAATGTAATGTAATGTAAAGATGTAAGATGTAATTATTAATAAAAAAGGGGGATATATTCAGAAGTCTGTGTTTTAAAGACATCTTGTAAAAGGGGGGCCACGGTCAAATGTTAATGCAATTTGGGGGGCCTTGCCCTGGAAAAATTTGGGAATCCCTGTTGTAGACAGGTGTAACCATAGTAACAGTTATGCGTTTTAAAACGAAAACGCACTAGTGTAAACAGGGCCTTATAAACGGACCGAAACTACTTGTGAATTTATACGGTTTGAACCGCACATCTTCCAGCCAATCAGAATCGAGTATTCAGACCGACCACAGTATAAACACATTTACAAACTCCACATGTTTTGCTTCCAATGGCCTTCCACAACGCACAAACCTGTTAACTAGTGACGGTCTGGCATTCAGTGACTATTCCCAATTTAAACGTTTCAGCGTGGGGTTCTTCCACTGCGTTGTCGGAGAGATGCAGAAAGGCTGATACGAGGAAGTGAATTTGGAATTGAGTTATTTTTCTTTCATCTTACAAACTGAAACGGTGCCCAAGATCTTCCAGCGAAAACAAAAGAAAACTATTTTGCCGTCCCTTAAATATGACGCCATCATCCTCGGTGCGGGGGGTGGATATAGAATAGTACACAACAAAGCAGAGAGCGAGAGGACGGGCCAAGCCGAGGGAAGCGCTGCGGGAACAAGGTGGAAGTTCATTCGCAGTCGGCCGTGGGGTTTTTTTTTAATGTAAATGTACAATAATATAAAGTTTAGATAGAGGCCAAGCGTTCGACAATCCGACCGAGAAGACACTGGCATTCCACACAGAGCTATAAACATGTCGTCTCCAAGTCCGGGTAAAAGGAGAATGGATACCGACGTGGTGAAACTGTATCCTTCATAATATTAACAACAACAAAAACACGTATAACAACATGTATTAGGTTTTATTAGTAATAACAGCTATACAGAAAGAAAGACGCTTAAGTTTGCAGAGTAAGAACGGTTTAATGTCCGCTATCATAAAAATGAAACGTACTAACGACCAGGTTTAAAAAAAAAAAAACCCCATTTGAACAGAAGGCAGTATTGTCAACAGCTAGCGTGTAGCAGGATTACACTACACCTAGCTCTCTCTATCTGTGCTTTAGCCCACTGATCAGTCCCGGCTGCTCTACCCTTTATTTTTAGCCTATAGTATGTAACATGCTGTTAATATTTATCCTGACAGCTACAGCACAACTGTTTGTACGCCATAAAGCTTTCCATGTTTCCCCCCTCGACAGGTTTTAAGTGTTTTTTGTTGTTGTTGTTGTTTTGTTTGTTTCATACCGAGTCTGCTGTTTAGCCAGCCTGCTAGCTAGTTACGTACTTCCCGTACCGCAGTCCGTGTTAGCTTCACGCACATTGTCCATTAAAAAGCCTCGACACGAATAGCAAAAAACCCCGAGCAGATGGTAAAATGATGTGCGCTGTTTACTTCTCTGTGTTTCTGGAGGGGAAATCAAACAAAACAACCACATTTATCCGCGTCTCGCTTGCTAGTGAGATACAGTGAAGCTAGCGTGCTAACCGAGCAGCCAAGTTGATGCTAAAAGTGAGGCCTGTCGATTTATTTAGGGAACAGCAGAGTTCGGGTTTGTTCTCCGAGGAGCCGCTCACAGCTGAATAAACAAGTTTATAACTCGATAAATCTCCGTGTTTAAAGGCGATGTGGGGTTTTTTGTGGTGGAAATGCGTCGGCTGTGAAACTTCATCTCTCCCTGTGTGTGTGTGTGTGTGTGTGTGTGAATGTTTCGTGTCACTGTGAGCGACTCTTAGGAACCGTTTTATTGACCCCGTTAGAGGATTTAATCTCTCCGGATTAGCTGTGTTGGTGTACTTTGTTAAAATGGAACTGTTGCAGGGAAGACATTGTTTTTCTTTCATGTCACCGCTAGCGGACGTTAATGCACGAAACGCTTATTTTATATATTAAATAAATAAAACAACACGCGGGTATGTTTTTCTCCCAGCGTCTCTTGCAGTAGTGTTTGTCCAGACTCTCACCCTGTTAAAACGATGAGCAGTAAACAGCAGCGGATTTAAAGTGTGTTGGTGGTGTTCAGGACTGAGAACAAGCAGACGCCTTGTGTTTTCGTGTGCGGCTCAGGGAAGCGCGCGCGCTGATTGGACGGTCTGTTACTATCCGGAACCTGAAGGGGGCGGGGCTCGGGGATTAGGGGGCGGGGCTGAAGGGAGTGTTAGACTGCATTCTCCACCTTTCATTACTTCCGAGTCATAATAAAAATGTGTTTATAACTTAAACATTCCGTCATTACTTCCGAGTCATAATAAAAATGTGTTTATAACTTAAACATTCCGTCATTACTCAGCACTCAGACACTTAACTAACCTTGTCCTCCTTTACTTATAGGATTCAGGTGACTTTTGAAATTCAGAGTGACTGGAGAGAGATGCGATCTGTATATAAGATCTGTACAGTGACACCAGAAGGCTTGAGTTTCAATGAGAGCATGCAATGCCATTACTCAACAGACAGGAGTTTGGAGACAAAGCCGTATTCATTTGTGATCTGATCACCTGTGATGGATTTTAAGACCAACGTGAATGCGGCCGCTCTCGGTCACCTTCACTGCCTGAAATGTAGAGGTTATGGCATTAATCATGTTGTGTGGTGCACAGATCTTGGGTCTGAATCACTAACATCCTCACCAAAGCTTTTCTGCTTTTTTATTAAAGCCGGTTCATGATCATAACGTAAACGAGAACGGCTTCATTGGGAATTCGGCTGTATTGCAATACAGAACGTGAGCACGGAAAGCAGGAGAGAAGCAAACGTAAAGTGCTGGCCTGAATGCAAATACAATGCGACGATGTCTTGAATGTGCTAATTAGTGCATGACATCGTCGAGCAATGTTTTTACAGACTGTTCAAGCAGGCTTTAGCTGCTTTGACAGTGTTTCTGCAGCAACACACTGAACTTTGGCTCAGTTTGCATCTCACACATCATTTAGCAGCAAACATTTGATCCTCTTTGAAACAGTGCCTATTAATGAAGCTGATATAGTTGAACAAAACCACAAGGAAAATGAGCTTTTTCAATCATTTATTCAACAGAATTATTAGTAGAGGTTATATCCTTCTGTGGAAAAAGTAAGTACACCCTTGGCCTCAGAAGCTTTTACTCGCCCCCTTTAGCAGAAATAACGTCTTGTAGGCATTTTGCATAATTGTGCACCAGGCTTGCTGGTATTTTTGACCACTCTTCCATGCAATATTCTTTCAGTTGCAAGATGTTTGAGGGTTTTCTTGCATGTACTGCCCATTTCATATCCCCCACAACATTTCAATGGGATTCAAATCCAGGCTTTGACTAGGCCATTCCATAACTCTCCATTTCTTCTTTTTGAGCCATTCCTTGGTGGATTTGCTCGTGTGCTTAGGATCATTATCCTGTTGAAAGATCCACTTTTGGTTCAGCTTCAACTTTCGGACAGACGGCCTCACATTATCTTCCAGCACTCTTTGATATGATGCAGAATTCAGAGTTGAATCAATGAATACAAGCTGTCCAGTCCCTGAAGCAGCAAAGCAACCTCAAAGCATAACATTTCCACCACCGTGCTTCACAGTTGGTATGAGGTGCTTTTCCTGAAAAGTTGTCTTTGGTCTGCACCAAACATGTCTGCTGTTACTGTGGCCGAATAACTCTATCTTTGATTCGTCTGTCCAGAGCACATTATTCCAAAAGGACTGGTCTTTGCCTATATGCTCATTGGCAAACTGTAGTCCTGCAAAAGCTTTTTCCTGGCACGCCTCCCATGCAGGTCAAATCTGTGCAATCTCTTTCTGTTTGTAGAAGCATGCACTTTGACACCAACAGTTGCAAGACTTTCTAGCAGATCCTGTGATGAAATTTTGGGGTTCTTGGAGACTTCTTTTTGCATCCGATGGACGGCTCTTGGGCTGAATTTGCCGGGACAGCCGGTCCTGGACAAATCGGCAGTCGTTTGAAATCTGCACCAGTTGTAGAATGATCATCAGTGGAATGATGTATTTCAAGTAATTTGGAGATCTTTCTAAATCCATTGTCAGACTCGTAGGCATCCACAACATTTTTTCTGAAGGCCTTACAGAACATCTTGTTATGATGACATGAAAAACTTCAATAACAAAGGGAACACCAGACACTATATATGAGAGGGGTATAAATGAGACAGGTTCCACCTGCACTCCCTAAGCAGCTTCTAATCACTGACACCCGATCTTCAACACCTGATTCGAATTTTTAGGATTTGAAGGCGTGACAATTGAAGGGGTGTAATTACTTTTTCCAAGTGACTGATCTGCTTTTTTTAAAAAAAAAATAATTTTATTTAAATTGTGAAAACTACTACAAAATGTCAATTCTATGTGATCGTGTGTCACCTTTTATTAATAGGCACTGTTTCAAAGAGGATCTAATGTTTGCTGGCAAAATTTTCAATCAGTTGTATTTATTTTTTCACGTCTGTATATGTGAAAGCACCCTAATGTACAGGGTGTATCAAAAGTCTTGCGTCTTCGTCAGTAGATATTGGTGGACATCCACTTCTTCTCATTTGGTCCTCAACACTTCCACTCTTTTTGAATTTGTTAATAAGTTAGCGACAGTGTTGTGTGTGTGTGTGTGTGTGTGTGTGTGTGTGTGGTGGTGTGCTCACCGTGTTTCCTGTCAAAGACCATCACAACCTTGTGACAGCTTCCCGATCCAGCCGTGAGATTGATCTCAATGCGTTCTTCTTTTGTCAGAGATGTTCCTAAATGTATTTATATATATATATATATATATATATATATAACACATACAGTAGGGGAAATAAGTATTGAATGCATCAACATTTTCTTCAGTAAATATATTTCCAATGAGGTTATTCACATGAAATTTTCACCAGACATCAGTATTAACTCAAGAAATCTGGAAATATAAAGAACTCACAACATTAAAGTCCATAAAGTTATGTTTAATAAAGTGGAATGATACAGGAAAAAAAGTATTGAACACTCTACGAAAAAGCAGTTCTGCAAGACAAGGAACCAGCTGAAATATGTAAGTAATTATACCCCCTATCTGTTAGGGATGGGCTATATCTTATTGTTTGTGATATACCAGTAGAAATTCTCACCACATTAAGAATTCCCGCGATAATAACGATAAAGCCTAGTTGATGACATGTGTCTGTGCGCGACAGTCTGCGACCCATTCACAGCTCACGTGCAGAGCGAAAACAAGTATGGCGGAAGTTGGATGTGAAGCTGAGGAGGAGTTTATTGCTAAATGAGGAGCTACCTCTACAATCTGGAACTGGTTACAGAAAACCTTTTTTACTTTTAGATCAGTGTTTGTGTTTCTGAGGCTCTCAAGATCATAGCTATCACTTGTAGCCAAAAACAGTGGTGCATGGTACTATATTTAATATAGTCACTGATATCGTTATTGCAATAAATACCAGAAAATATTGTGATGTATAAAACATATTGATGGAATCGGATACAGACATTTTTCAAAACTTCTGAATCCTCCAGTAAGCATCATTGGGGCCATTATCCACAAGTGGAAGCAACATCACTTCGTTATCAACCGGCCACGCACAGGAGCTCCTCACAAGATTTCTGACCAGAGAGTCAGAAGAATAGTCAGAAGAGTAGCCCA
>JANDJT010000092.1:2387446-2414903 GCA_024331685.1 Stegophilus panzeri | reverse complement strand
CAATCCAAAGCATACAGCAAAGGAAACTCTCAATTGGTTTCAGAGAAAAAAAATCAAGGTGTTAGAATGGCCCAGTCCATCACCTGACTGTACGTGACCCTACATGACGAGTATACTATAGTTTCTGTATTGACTAGCTGTTTGTCAATTTAGTCATTCTTAATATTGCTGAAATAGTATGAACAAAATTCTTTATCTTTAATAACGTGTTTTTTTTATTTTTTACGTGTGGTGTACATATAATGAATATTCAGGCATGATAACTGCTAAAGCATTGTTGGTATCAAAGTCTAAATTCTGGGATCATGATGATGCTAGGTGAAAAACCATAGCAGCTCGATTAAAAAAAAAACAAACAAACAAAAAACCCCAAAAAACTAATCTAAATCAGCTATCTTTGTGTTACTGCTAGAACTGTGGAGTTAAATATGATTAAAGTTGAAATGCTTCATACACAAGTTATGGTGGTTTAGCTCGTTGTGAAGACACTAAAATTTGCACTAAATTTGTGAAGACACTAAAATCGACTGGTATTCGTAGGTATTCATGATCCCCTCCACCTTGATAAAAGCCCCAGTTCTAGCTGAAGAGAAGCAGCCCTAAAGAGTGATGCTGCTACCACCATGCTTCACCGTGGGTATGGTGTTCTTTGGTGGGCATCTTTATTTATTTATTTATTTATTTATTTATTTATTTATTTATTCTTCTTCTTCTTTGTTTTCTTTCACCAGACACACCTTTTTTTTGTGAAATAATTATACTTTTTTGGAATTGGTCTCCTCAAACCATAACCTGGTTTCAGCGAGGCTCCACCATGTTGAAATGACATGCTCAGAGATACTTTTATTTATAAAAAAAAAAAAAAAAAAGACGGTCAGAAATGTTGAAATTGTTGGCTCGTGGTGTAACACGGATACTTGGTGTATTAATGTTTGTAGCATTTGATCCAGGGACTCAGATATGTTGGAATGATCTACAGATATTTAGATTTTATTGAAACATGCATTTCTGGTTATTGTATTGTTATACTGTCTTATTTACTGACTATTTGACGACTTTACTCACTTTAGCAGAATTCTATACTGAATCTGTACTCACCTTAACCTGATTTATTCAGCATTGAGAGTAAGCATGAAGTCACAATTCTGAGCGGACTTAATGAGTTTGTAGTGAAGTTTTATGGACCACAAGGAAGTAAGTTTGTTTTTCTCCCTACAAATAAAAGGCCTGATGTTTTTGTATGTAATTTGTTGGACAGCAGTGATGTTTACACATGTGTACCTCTGAGACTTGCCAGTTCAAGTCTCGGTGTTCTGTTGCAGCTGTGTATGGGATGTGCTAGGAGGTTTTCCTTCAAGTGCAGTTTTTATCCTAAAAAAGAGACTAAAATGCAAGTTAGTAGGGGTGTAATGATACACAAAAGTCAAATTTGATACGATGTGTCTCGATACAATACGTTTTTTTTGGGGAAAAAAGAGCATTACTTCAATTGTCAATGTATTTATTTATTTTTTATTGTAAAGTGGTTAAATCATTATTAAAGTACAATATTTGAAGCTTAATAAATAATGACCATGTTTGTGTGATCCATTCAGACTCTAAGCAATGTAGAACAAAAAAAAAAATCGGTGCCTTAGAATGTAAGAAAAATAAACATTGGCAAGTTCTTGATTCGATATGACTGCGTATTGAACAAAACACTGAATAATAATTTGGGCTGTTCCTCGTTAAAATAGTGTCTTTATTCCGTAAAGTGTAATAAACGTAACCTTAGTCAAGCCCAGACTCATGGCTCTGCAGAAGAACTTCCTCTATCGTGAATTAGGAGACGCAACGGGTTGAGAAACACGTTTCTCCTAATCGTGCTCTTTCACAAGACTAATACTGTGGCATACTAGCTTTTGCCAGCTGATCCAGTCCAGGTTAGAGACACCAGTGTGGCGATTGGCATGTTTATAGCGATGAGATGACTGTACACAGTACAGTCTAGAAATCAGGATTCAGAAACAGGAACATGGTTGTGCTACAGAGAACTGCCCGACTTCAGACCTTCCCTTGAGACACCAGCACAACAGAATTTTTTTGTTTTTGCCAGATATTTAATTTTCATGGCAAACTGGACTAGTTTTGAAACAAGGCTTTGGTTTGCGTCTCACTTTATCAATGCCCAGTGCATAAAATAAATAAATAAATAAAATGTTCTCCCGTCATCCATGTAGTTGGGGTGAAATGTTTCCGAGACTTGGCAACCCCGCACGGCCAAAGAGATAATGTTTAATTAGCGATCTTTAATTTTCTAACAATCCAACACAGCTCGTTTTATTAGTCTTTTTTTTTTTTTTTTTTTTAATTTATGTATGTTTCTTCATAAATCAGTTCTCAAATGGAAAATAAATCATGACTTATAGGTCATACTTTTTGTCAGGTGTCAGAAAATTTCCCTTTGTGCGAGGGGGGGGAAATGGTGCTCTTGTGAAACAGTGAGGGGAAATAATCACTACTTTTTGTTTTTGTTATTTAATATACTTCCAGTGCATATATCCTCAAATTTACACGCTCTTAATTAAATTAAAAAAAAGAAAATATGTATTTAGAAGCACATAGAACAAAATTGATAGGATAAAAGGAATTTGGACACCACATTAATAATATCAGTAATCAGCCATGTTAGCAGCAGATCCTTTAAGTCCTGTAAGGGCCTCCAAGGATCGGACTTGTTTGTCCAGTACATCACACTGATGTTCAATCAGATTCGCCAAGAACTCTGTCATGTTCCTCAAACCATTCCTGAACAGTTTTTGATGTGTGTCAGGGCGCATTATCTTGCTGAAAAGTCACTACCATTAGGGAACACTGTTACCATGAACTGGTGTAGTTGTTCTGCAACAATATTTAGGTAGGTGGTACATGTCAAAGTAACATCCACATGAATGTCAGGACCCAAGGTTTCCCTGCAGGACATTGCCCAGAGCATCACTCTGCCTCCGCCGACTCGCCTTCTTCCCATAGTGCATCCTGCTGCAGCCATGGTAAATCAAGACCGGTTTCTAAAGAAGGTGCTTCCATGGCCAGACCATCCCCTGACTTTATTTGTGGAGGATTTTGGAAGTTGAGAGTTCATCAGAGGCCCTTGAAACCTTGGGGATTTGAAGATGATTTGCCGAGATGAATGGGCCAAAATTCAACCACAATGCTGCGATGAGCTAATTAATACAGCTGTGAAAAACAAAGTATTAATGTTAATTTGTGGTGATCTAACACGGTTTTCTTTATTAGTTTTGTTTTTAAATGCATCTTTGTTTATGCTTACGTTTGAATTTTGAAAGTCAAAAGGCATTATGTCTAAATTTGAAGTGGATGTGTTCACTGGAAGTACATTTAATGAACAAAAACAAGTGTGTCCAAATACTTATTTCCATAATCCCCCACACACACAACTGTGTTGCTTCTGCTGCATCAAAATTGTTGGCACCCAGAGACTCGGACCATTACAAAATGTTCCACTTGTATGGTTTTTGGAACTCATTAAAAACAGACAGACCAAGGTGTACTTGGGATGTGAAGCACAGCTTGTTCCTCATGGGTTACACACACTAAAACAGTAGTCGGTGCTGTTTGTGTTATCAGAAGTAACATTTGGCAAATATATAGCAGTTGTTCAGCTCAACACAACCCACTAAATTACCAGTTACCAGAGTTACAATCTGCAGCTTCACCTCGAATGCAGTATTATTGTCCAAGCTATTTTTCGAGTATTATAATTTTATTATTATTATTATTAATAATAATAATAATTGCTTTTCCCCCTCGTTGCAGCACCATATGAGGGAGGTGTATGGAAGGTTCGAGTAGATCTTCCAGACAAATACCCTTTCAAATCACCATCTATAGGTACTGTGTTTCTCATATCGTCTTATTATAAATCACTCTAAACCATGACAACTGAACAGAGATTGAACAGAAAGGTGTGCTCTTCTTGCTTTTGTGTTCTTTCTGCAGGATTCATGAATAAGATCTTTCATCCAAACATCGATGAAGCGTAAGTGAACCTTAGCATGTGCTTGGGAAGTGTGTCGAAAGCATCATAATATTGTTACTGTCTATTTATCTGTTCGGACAACAACGACGTCAGGTGAATGAGCGAGATACGAATCTCCAGGGCCGAAGGTTTGAGGAAGTTTGGGCAGTGGAGACCCGTATTCGGTACAAACGCTAGCCTAGCTGAAGTTAGCTACCCAGCTTGGTGCAATAGGAGATACCAGAGATGGTCTTAGTCTAATGTAAAATGTCTGTTTCTTTACATTTAAAGTTAGTTGTCACTTGAAGTCTGGCTATGCTAATGTTAGCCAAGTAATGCTGATCATAACATTTTATTATTGCATAATTGCTTGCATTACTTTATTTTTTCTGTGGCCTTCTCGACAGACTAACAATGGACAGAATATCTTTTTGGAAATGACATCGGCAAATAGTCATCGGAATGAAATTTTTGGTATATAAAATCCAGTCTACCCAAGTAACAGTCAAGTATTAGCCATCTGTTTTCCAGAATTTTTTTGGGGGGTGGGCAGGGGTTTGGATGTATACACCAAACATCTTAAAGGTCTAAATAAAATTGTAAGGAGTAAAAAGTAGAGGTTTACTTCTTCAATTTCAATAATACTCATAGTATACATATGGAAAAATAATACTTAAGGATAGTACCGAAGTACAATTATGCAAAAATTGTTCTTGGAGAAGTTTGTGTGGTAATGGTGAGTAGACCTGCCAGACTTATAAATATTTTTTAAATTAAGATGTGAAAGGTGTGTGTATAGATTACACACATCATTTACAGTAGGGCTGCAAAAAACAACCTGATGTGTGGTAAAGTTGTTAAATACCAGGAAAGAGTGAGAGGTGATTAAAGGTTATCACACGAGACATAAATGCCGATCGAGTAGAGACTGGAGATGAAACCATCTGGGGTGGAAGTGTAGTAAGAAGCAGCTTTGCTTTTCCTGAAGGAACAGCGCCATGATTACAAGCTGAAAGTAATTGAGGAAGGAAGAAAGAATGAATGAATAGGTGACAAAGAGAATGAGTGATGCAAGGAGTAAGAAAGAATGAAAAAACAGGAAGAATAGGATTTCCTTGTCCTGCTTTCCCCCTCTTGTCCCTCATCGCTGGTGGGGGTATGTTTTACCCTTGCTTCATCAGACTGAGGCAAATAAGTGCATTTCCTCTACCCGTCTGTAGATGGTGCAATTTGCGCTTCAGAGAGAGAGAGAGAGAGAGAGAGAGACTGCTGTCTGACCAATCTGATCTGTGGCCTTTTGTGATTTTCTGACTTGCACGGTTTGCCTGAATAATGAGAATGCACAGATAAAATTTCCTTACGGGGTTCTAGTGGGAGAATACAGTGTTGAACAGTAATACGTATAGAGGATCGAACCCTAAGAGCTGAAATGTTCTGGCCATACAGATCTAGAAGAGGAAGGTGCAGATAGGCAGTGTTGTGATCAAATGTCCTCTACGTGTGTCAGATCGATATACATACTCGTAATACCGAAGCTCAAATACCTCTTACTAATCAGAGTCTTTTCACTGGATATTTATCTTGCCTTTATTTTGAATGGGCCTGGTCGGAAGGGAACAAAACGCAGGTAAGTGCGTAACCTTACAACCATGTACAGAATCCCGTCACCCTGTGTAGGTTTGAGCACTTACTCATACTCTCATGCTGCCACAGATTCTCCGATAAATGTCCGTAATGTTGTACTGCAAGTGTCCAGTTGTAAAATTTAAACCTACTTAAGAGTTCTGTAGTAGCAATCATTGAATAACCTG
Organism: Stegophilus panzeri; assembly: GCA_024331685.1. Lineage (NCBI taxonomy): Eukaryota > Metazoa > Chordata > Actinopteri > Siluriformes > Trichomycteridae > Stegophilus > Stegophilus panzeri. Next base: position 2,409,074 of record JANDJT010000092.1, on the reverse strand, counting down.
TGCTGCTAATAGTAGGCCGTCTGTTACCTTTCATAGAAGTGACTTTACATATTTTTCTCTCATGCTCTTCTCTTACTGAATATGTACGTTTGAGAAATGTGTGTATTAGCCTAAATATTCATTCCTATCCAGTAACTGGTCAGGAGGTTTACAGTTATAGTAGGCATATGGCTATTGCAGAAATATTCACATTTACAAGATCTGAGTCACATAAACACATTTGGTTAATCGTTTGTTATAGACTTGACATAAAGACATTACAATGCTGGTATTACACACACACACACACACACACACACACAAACGGAATGTCCAAATACTGTCATTAATTTCATGTTGAATTTTTGTGTGCTGTTATGATGCTTTGGAGTAACACTTGTTTTATCCTGCAAGTGTAATGAAACTGTTATGTGTAATACAGTAGAGCTGTTTGTCTTCATTGCAGATCTGGGACTGTGTGTTTAGATGTGATAAATCAGACATGGACTGCTCTTTATGGTATGTACGAATTTACAGCCGTGTGTGTGAGATGTGCAAGTGTTGTGGTGGTTGAGCTGGTGACGGTTCCACTCTAGAAATAGTGGAAAAAAAAAAACCTGATGGTGCCTTGAAATGCAGAAGGAATGGTCGTTTAAGGGTACATATATAAGCATGGTTCTAAGTACGGAGGATTACCAGGGCAGTTTTCTTGTGAGTTAGTGGAGTCCTCCATTTTGTTTGCTGCATACACATATGTGGAGGCTGTGGCTCAGGTGGTAGAGCAGGTTGTCCACTAATCGCAGGGTTGGCGTTTCAATCCCCGGCCCACAAGCCTCCACTTGCCAAAGTTTCCTTGGGCGAGACAAGTTGTTCTCCTCATGTTCAAGACAGCAAATCATCAACCAGCTCCACATGTGAAGACAACATGCGCTGTCCTCTGAAAGTATTGGAACAGCAAGGCTAATTCTTTTTTTTTTGCGCTATACACTGAAGACATTTGGGCTTGAGACAAAAGATGAATTAGAGACGATAGAATTTCATTACCTGATATTTATATCTAGATGCGTTAACGCTTAATATTTGGTTGCGTATTCCTTGCTTGCAATAACCGCATCGAGCCTGCGACCCACTGACCTCACCAAACTGTTGCATTCTTCTTTTGTGATGCTTTTCCAGGCTTTTACTGCAGCTTCTTTGAGTTGTTGTTGTTTGCTTCAGGGGGGTTTCTCCCTTCAGTCTCATCTTCAGGAGGTGATGTCACTGACTGTTGTTTTTGTTTTTTTCTTCACAGCTCTCACAATGTTTCTGTCATCAGCTGCTGCTGTTTTTCTTGGCCGACCCGTTCCATGTCTGATTGCTCCGTTTTTCAGGATATTCCAAATTGGTGTATTGGCTATGCCCAATGCCTCTGATAAATTTCCCCTCTTTCCTCTGCTTCAAAATGGCTTGCTTTTCTCCTATAGACAGCTCTCTGGTCTTCATGTTGGTTTATCCTTTTAAACAACTAATACAGTCTTCACAGGTTAAACCCGGGTGTCAAACCAAAAGTACACATTCAGCGCAATTAATTGTTTACACAGTCAGTTTAACAGGACAGATATTGAACATATACATTTTTTGACCTCAGGCCCAAATGTCTTCAGAATTTAGCAGTAATATAGCAATAACAAAATAATTGTTCATAGTGTGTGGACTGCTGTGCCTCACTGATCCATTCATCTTGGGGGTGGGGGTCGAGTCTTATGTTTTTACTCGTTCAGGAAAATACCATGACATGTCACCATTTGTTGAAGTACACAGCATTAGGTAATAGGACTTGAGGTAATCTGAAGAAGCGTTATGTTTGTATAATAAACTCTGCTCCCTCTTGGTGACAATTTTCATTACCATCTATTCATTTTGTCTGTTTTCTTTCTGTTTGTTTTTTAACCCCTACAGACCTCACCAATATATTTGAGTCATTTTTGCCACAGCTCCTTGCGTACCCCAACCCCATCGACCCCCTGAATGGAGACGCTGCAGCCATGTACTTACACCGGCCAGAGGAGTACAAGCAGAAAATCAAAGGTGAGTGACGGCTACTATTGAGTGGTGTGAAGGACATCTCGGCAATATTATTGACGTTTTATTTCGCTTCAAAGGTCAACGAATATAACTGCTGGAGGAACTCTTGGGAATTCCTTTTCTTGGCGTAGTCTGAGATATCTCACAGTACTGCATCTCTTTAGCATCTGCCTCACTGTTTTTCCCTGCACTACTTAACAAATCCCCACAGCAGCCACTACTGGATGTTCGTTAACTAGTTCTGTGCAGCCCGTGGTGTGTGCGTGCGTGCGCGGACAGCACAGAACAGCTTTCTTTACAGTATAATCCACTTAAGAGTTGTTTTGAATGTCTGTCTTTCTGTCCTTTCCTACAGAATACATTCAGAAATATGCAACAGAGGAGGCTCTGAAGGAGCAGGAGGAGGGTGCAGGTGACTCTTCATCAGAAAGCTCCATGTCGGATTTCTCGGAAGACGAGGCACAGGATATGGAGTTGTAGTGAACATGCACCTCTTCTTCTTTATTCCAGAGACTATAATTTCCTAAACATGAGACGCAGACTATAAAACTCATATTTAAACAAGACAATTTTTATATTATTATTATTATTATTATTATTATTATTATTATTATTATTAAAATCCGAATTTTTATGGCTATACCATTGATAAGGATTATGCTCTTTGTGACCTCCCCACCCCTAAACTAACCACCCCCCCCTCCACACACACACACGCACATCTTTGCCCCACCCTAACGACGGCTTTATTATAGTCCTTCCCGTGCAAGTTCTATAGGTACATTACACTCACTTTGCAAGGTCTGCGTGGGCTATAGAAAGGAGTTCAGTTACTGGCGATGGAGGACATTACAGATGTTTATCGGAACAGTGGGAAAGGCGTACCCCAGCCTACATGATTCATGACAAAGTATTTATTGTTTAGCAGCACAATCTCTGACTCTGAGCACAACAAGTAGATAGAACGTTGCCCTTGTGCCGGCTGTGCAGGTTCACTAATTGGACAAATGTGAATTTTTAACCTATTCGCCATTCATTTAAACAGTCTGCATTGAGAGACTAGAACTCTAGCGAGGGGAGGGGTGCCTTTATCCATCCGAGACAAATTTACATAATCACCAAATTACAGCCCACAGTCCAATCTACAGAAGCAGTGTCTTCAGTAGGTCAGTTTGGTTGGCATCTTTCTTTTAATTGTTTCTCAACTTGCTCTTTTGGTTTTTGTTTTGTTTTGTTTTGTTCTCTCCTGATTTCACTCATTAAAAGAATTGGGATTAAAGAGACAATTGCACCTTGAAGTTCTATTAACAATTTAAAAAAAAAAAATTCGTATACATTTTTTATTTCTCCTTTTTTTTTTTTTTTTTTAAAATTTTTTTTAATTCACTTTATGTTAACGGAAACAATCTTCATCCGATGCCTGTACTGGGCAGTTCGCGTGCTCGGACCGCTGTGTCCAGGAGGACGTTACAGGAAGCTAGATTAGTAGCTTTTTATTTTATTTGTAACACTTGGAAATGCATCCCTAATCATTTTATTGCCCAAAGTAAAATAAAGTGGTGTTTTTCTTCTTTATTATTTGCTTGTTTCCTGCTTTTGAAGGGTGTGCACTCGAGTTCCTGGACTGGCTTCTGATTGAAAAAGTTTGTCCTTTTCACGTTAAAGTTGATTTAATGAATAGACTTGAGGAGAAAGCTGTACAGTATTCAGCTACCGTGTGTATGATGTTCTTTATAACAGATTTCAGTCATATTTGCTTACACTAAACAAGCAGCGGTGCATAGATGCTAGGTTGCAGGTGTGGCTTATTTATTTTTTTAATAAATCGGACTCGGCAAGGGATCAATTGTTTTCGCCCCCCAACCTCCCCCCCCTTCCAATCATGGTTGAAATGATGAAGAGAAACAGCGCTTAAATAAAACCAAAATCCTTAAAAAAAAACAAAACAAACCCAAATGTCGAGTGTTGATGAGCCCCTTCCCCCCTTCGCTCTGGTTCTAATCAGAGGAGATCCTCATGAGATCTCTTTTTCTTTCTCTCCCCCGACTCGTACATTTTGTACACTAGACTATGACATGATGCAAAACCGCTGTCTTGGATGTTACTGGTTTAAAAAAGGAAAGAAAAAACAATGCAAAACACACATTGTAGAATTGAGGGAAAAAACCCCTGCTTCATTCTAAAGTCCTTATCCAATGTGTTTTCATGTGCGGAGGTGGGAAGAGGCGAAAAATCGGTGTTCGGTGTTCTAATAAAAGCCCAGAGACTAGACACATCGATCATCACAAAGTCTTTTAGAACTGCTTCATGGACTTTCCTTTACATGAAAATCATGAGATTATTTTTAGGCAAAATTACCTTTTTTTTTTTTTTTTTTTGGTCCATTTGTGTAATAAATCAGTTTGATTTTATATAATTTTTTTGTGTGATCTATTTTTGAGAGGATTTTTTTCCTTCTCCTGAATGCAGTATTGCATTACATGAAGATGCTGACGTGATTCTAGGACACGTTTATGGCAGAACTAGAATATATATATATATATATTTTTGTTTTAATATCGGCTTGGTTTAGAAGTGATGTTTTGGTTTCACAGTTTGCAAACATGCATGGTTGGTTTTTAGGATTGCTTTCGTGGCAGCGTGCGAGCGTGTGTGTGTGTGTGTGTGTGTGTGTGTGCACAGTACAACTTAAACGCCTCCGTTCTAATTTAGGCACAGACACAATTAAAAGATGACAGGGTTTTTTTTTGTTTGTTTGTTTGTTGTGTTTTTTGTTTTTTAATAAACGTCAAGAAGCCAATAACCTGACATGTTTGTGTGCTTCCAATGTTAGTCTAATTATAAATTACTCAAAACTTTCAGTGATATTACTATTATTCTTATTGTTGTATATTTTTGTCTAGATGATGAAATGAACACTCATTTGTGCAGGGGTACAGGAATCCACAAACATCTACCATCTACACCTTTTTATATATATATATATAAATATACACATAATATACAAACTTTGACATAACGAGTGAGCTCTGTGCGCGAGTGCAGCCGGGTTTCATCACTGAAGGTTCATACACAGCTCGTTCAGCCTTTGATTCGTGTTTTTTTTTGTTTTTTTTCTTCTTTTTAGCTCAGAATAAAACGTACATTTGGGGTTTTTTCCGTTGTCCTGGCCTAATTTCAATGTTTTCTCCAATGAACACTTCAGCTTAGATCTGACTTGGCAAGTCTACCATGGCAGCCAAGTCAGGAAATAAATCCAGTCCAGTCACGTAGTTCTTCTTTTCTTCTTGTACCTGTGATGAATTGGTGAATGTCTGACATAGTGCCCAATATTTCAATGAACAGTATATATTTAGACACCAAGCTCCATGTGATTTTTCTTTCTTTTAAACTCCTGTGCACCTGACATGCTGTTTCAGTTGAGCCCACTTTCAACCTAAAGTCTCTGCGTCAATGTCCGATATTCTTTACTGCCTGTTTTTAACGAATGCAATCAATGTATTAACGTAATTCGCAGCTTTTCGTTTAATTTCTAACTGATTTCATTTTTATTTTCATTTTTTTTTTCCCTTAGCATTGTAAAGTGGGCATGCCTGTCATAGAGTGTTCCCTATCTATAGAACGATAACGTCCTAAAAGGCTGTGTACAATAAACTGTAATAACCTTTTTTTGTAATAAAATTACAAAAAATTAAATGCATCTCACAGCTATTTTCTTTTCGGAATCGATGGAAATGTGTGCGAGCAAGAGAACTACATGCAGTGCAGACTCAGATGTGCTAGTCAGATACTGTATTGTAATGTTAGCATTATTGTAGTATCTGTAAATGCCAAATCTGGTAATGCAAAAATTATTTCCCATCAATATCCGTTTCCTTTACAATGATGCTGCCAGGTTTCAGTTGGTATTCAAAGTAGCTGCAGTGTACAATCCCAACAAGTCTAGCTCTCAGACATTTGACCTTTCTGTGACCTTGACCCCATTTGGATCCAAACTCTAATCAGTTCATCTGCTGGTTACAGTGAGCACGCCGTATAAATCCTACAAACATTCAACTAGTGCCAATGAGAATCTCGGACAACCCATGTGCTCGTCCGACTCGGAATAACATCTTTTATGTGTGAACGCAGTTAACAGCCAACATTTAGGAGAAGAACTGCTGTTGTATGCCCTTTCCTGTGTATACAGGAAGTCCAAGCCCAAAGAACGGAGAGTTCCTTACACACACACACACACAAAACATGTCCTATCACTTGAATTTAGCCCAGTTTTAGACTGCACCTGAGCTCAGTTTGGAGAGCCTTGATTAGCCAAGGGTCTAAATACATATCAAAATGAGAGATTTTAGTGATTGATCTTTAATAAATCTGCAAGCAGATCTACATGCCACCATGAGAATCATGTTCTCTGCTTACTCCAGTGCCTTGAACACTGTCCTGCCTTGCAATCTGGGGACTATCTGACCAACCTCCAGCCCTTCCTTCCTTTCCTGTACTCTACTTGATGATGACACTTTTATATAATAGAGATTCAAGGATGATGGTGTCACCATCCACAGGACATGATCTTGTGCATTGTCCTTCACCGTCACCACATCTCGAACCAAATACGCCCCTATCATAGAGCCTTCACAAATCATTATTTGAAAGCTTTCCGGTTGTCAAATTAGTCACTATATACAGTAGAGCTGTGAACAGTAAACTACTCAATAAGCATGTACTCGAATACGTACAGACTGTTAATAGGTTCCCAAAGTAGACATAAAATAGGCATGTAAGGTTATATTAAAAAAAGTAGGCTGGCTGCAGGGGCGACTTTTGGACACAACCAGGACCCCTCTCAAACATTACAGCAAAAGTTCTCAGGAGTATTCTCTCTACTCTACTTCATTTTTATGTTGCTGATGTTCTACTTTACAGACGCCACACTATATGGCCAGAAGTATGTGGACACCTGACGGTCATACCCGTATGTGGTTCTTCCCCCAGCTGTTTAATGCTGAAATAATAATTGATATAATGATAACAACTGGTTCCAGACCTCTCGATTGGGGGTGGTCTCGAGAAAGAACTCTCTGGACGCACTGGAGGGATTATATCTCACTGTTGGCTTGGGAACAACCCCAGGAGAAGCTGGGGAGGGAGAGAGAAACCTGGCCTGAGTTTCTCAACCTGTTGCTACAGAGACTCCAACCGGGAAGAGTGGAAAGAAAATGAACGAACGAACAAATGATTGAACGGTCATAAATTATTTTATTTGAAGCGATCTCTTATGATTACTGATTATATAACAGCATGTATAAAATGTTTTAGAATCAGATTTTTATGCAAGGTAAACAAACAGCTAATACTTGGGTTTTATTGTGTTTTAGATTTTATACAGTAAAAAGTCAGTAAAAAAACAAAAACAAAAAAATCCTCCTCTTGAACATCCGTCATCTGGTAGCTTTACCGTTCTCGTGGACATCTTTCCTGAAAACAAACAAACCACAAATAAACTAAACGGTTTCGAGGCAGTAAAAACAGGACCAGGCGAGATGATGACTAACCCATTCTCGTCTTTCAGGTGCTGGTACAGTTCCGCCTTGTTACTGATCGAGTTGAGCCTTCCAGCAAACTCGGGGTGCTTTCTGGAGTTGGCTTGAGTGATTCGACTAGTCCAAAGACTAAGTAAGGAGACGGGTCCTAAACGAGAAGAACGCTCATGAGAAAATACTTCCCTACGGGTTCACAACATACACGCCACTCAAATCAGGAAGAAGCAAAAACTAAAAAAAATTTTAAAAAAAGGTTGATTGTGAAAGACTGTTCACGATAACACAGATAAACCTTTGGATTTCTCTGGGGGCTGTAGGTCCTCTAAAGTGGTGAGTCTGGGTTTTTTATTGAACGGCTCTGGAGAATCTGGCGAGTCCTTAATAACCCCGGGTTCACTTTCGTTCTCTTTCTCTCGCTCTGTCGCTCCCTTCAGTCTGAAGCAACAACGACAAAACAAAAAGGCCAAGGCTAAAAGTATTTTGGGAAAATGATTTGATAATAAAGAAAGTTTTATAAAGCTTAGAGTGACAACAGATCCATGATAAACCCTTCAAACCTTTCAGTGTCTTGAGTCCATACTTTTTCCTCAGACTCTTTCCCGTTCTTCTCAGTTTTGTCCTCTTTGTCCTCCCTTTTCCTTCCCCGCTTTTTCCTCTCCTCTTCTTCCGGCGGTTTGCTTCGGCAGGCACTGATGCACTCGAGAACTTGCTGGTGTCTCTCACTGGTTTCGACGTGGGTCTTAACCAGAGTCTCCAACTCGTTCCACATTATCCGGTACTGCTCGTCTCTGCGGCACACAAAGTCCAAAAGTGACTGAATGTAAAACTGAAACAAGTAATAAACTGAAATGATACGCTGTATGTAGATCTGTATTCGGCCTCTTTTATACAGATCATATACGTGTAGTCTCTGAAATCTTTTAAACGCCATGTACAAGTGAGTGGCATCAAGACCAGCTTTAAAAGATAAATATATATTCAAATAACGTCTCTTTTGTGGTCATCACCGTTTGGGCCCTTTGCCCCTGGAGCCCACAGTAGAGATGGGTAAAGGGTCATTCTTCCTCTCCATGTCCACCAAGTTGTACACAGTCTTTTGACATGTCAGAACGTCGTCCTCAGTCAGAGTGTCCTTTACTATCAGGTTTGCTAAAGGCACCACCTGAGGCAGCGGCGACAAAAGCGGAACAGAAATCAGACTTCACTTAACTAACGAATAACCAGTAGCGGTTGATAACATGGATCATATCCTGTTATAAAAGAAATAAAGGCACGTGACTCACTGCCTGCATGTTGAAAATAGTGGTTTGGGAAATAATCATGGGCCAGTAACGTGTGTGTCGCTCCAGCTGGGCTTTTGCTCTTTCAAAGGGTGCTCGCCCTGCAGCATCCGCTAGCACGTGCGGGAACGTAGTGAGGCGGTTCTCCCTCATAAACTCTCCAAAGTCCTGAGGGAAAAAAAAGAAAAGCGTTGTCTCCAGGGTTGTTCAAACATCAGAACTAGTTCACTGACTGGGAATGTTCCCAAAGTGTGTTGTGATTTGCGGCGGGGTTAAAAAACGGCAGACTTACAGTAATGCGGTAGTCGGTAACGCGACCTCCGCAGCCTTCGCTGATGGAAGGAGGATCCTCCAGTGTGGAGCGGGTGCTATTGAGCACGTGCAGGAAAATCTCCCCGCCGTGGCAGCTCAGCATGTGACTGATAACCTTCGAGCCGGCTTTGCGCGGCTGCTCTAAGAGAACCGAGCGACCTGAAGGGGGGGTGGGGTGGGGGGGTTGTTATTCTGTGTCCTTCAATTAACGAATGCATTTAAAACATTTATTGTATACACGTTTATATTTTGTGTCTCATTATAAAAAAATAAAAAATAAATAAATAAATAAATAAAGATAGTAAGGAACTCAAACGTGCCATTTAACAGGAAGTTAGTGAGACATGAGGAGGGTCTACTATTGACATCGACAGGAGAGATCCGAAAAGCTCCTGTGCAGTAGTGCAGCTCTGGAACCGAACACAACAGCAGCAGGTTTTATATATATATATATATATATATAAAATAATACACACACACACACACACACACACACACACACACACACACATGTATGTAACAGTACAGTATATCAACGTATCAATACAGTTTAGAAAGGCAAAACGCCACTTTTCCTGCGACACACTTACCCACGTTGTTGGTGCGCGGAGTGCACCATTTGAGCGTAACAGTTTCTCTTATACCGCTCTCTTTGCTGCTGCCTCCCATGTGAACATCACCTGTATATATATGTATAACAATATATGATGAATGCTATGGAGGTATATATATATATATTAGATTTACCGTTCTGTGTAAACTCTAGAGTCTCAGACAAACAGGCAGGCAGTCGTTCAGAGGACGATAAAGAATTACCCACAAAGTCTGATTTGAATAAATATCCTGATATTTACTTCTAGATGTGCTTAGAAAATGGCACCTTTTGTTTGAACCTACCCATTTTTCAAGTGATCAAAAAGTATTGGAACAAGCGACTGACAGGTGTTTCTTGAGGCCAAACCACTCATCAGCAGTAAGAATCGTAAAAGCCAGACTGAATTCACAAAGAAATACAGAAAGTGATGGAACGGACAAAGTGTGGAGAAAGAAAGGATGTGCTCATGATCCAAGTAATATGAGCTCATCTGTGAAACATGGTGGAGGTAGTGTCATGGCTTGGGCTTGCATGGCTGCTTCTGGAACATTCTCACTGATCTTTATTGATGATGAACTCATGATTGAAGCAGCAGAATGAATTCAGAAGTTTACAGGAACATTTTTTCTGCCAACTTTCAGGGAAACGCAGCCAAACTAATCAGGAGGAACTTCAGCAAAACACTGGGGGTGGGGGGTGGGGTGACTGAAGGGAGAAATCCCCCCCCCCGAAACAAATAACATCTCAAAGATGATGCAGTAAAAGCCTGGAAAAGCACCACAAAATCAGAATGTGACAGTTTGGTGTCACTGAGTCACAGGCTTGATTGCAGTTATCGTGTGCAAGGGATATGCAACCAAACATTAAGAGTTATTTACTTTAAGACTATCTGTTCCTATACTTCTGCTCACCTAATAATTGGGTGGTCTGCCACTAAAGGTGTCATTTTCTAGATGTAAATTGATCTGAAACCCAAGTGTCTTTGGTGTATAGCAAGTAACTGTATAGCTGTTCCAATACTTTCAGAGGAGAATGTATATCTAACACTACAGCACGGGCTTTTAATACCTTCTTAGTGATCACGTGTAAGACAAAAATGAAACAAAATGATGTCACATACCGTTCTTGAACTCTATATGAGCATCTCGATGGTGCAGAAGCTCTACGTCGTAATTGGCAGAGGTGTTGGCATGCTGTTCCTCCTTCAGTTTGACAGAAAGCACACAGACACATAAACAGTCAAGTTTCCCCAGACAGAGTAAGAAAAGGAGAGAGAGAGATGAGAAGACAAGAAAAAGAGAACAGACTAAAACTCCACACAGCACAAGGAACAAGAGCACTACATTGTATCTGGGGTAAATATCACCCTATAAGGTGAGAGTTGAGGTGAGAATGAAGAAAGAGCTTCCGTTTGCATCATCGGCGTCTCACTAAATCACATGACAAGACTGACACACTTTCACAACTCTTATGTTTTCAGCATACTCATTAACCAAAACTGATCTTTTAAAATGAAAAATACTTATGTGGTTGGCCAATTGTTGCATCCTTTCTCTAACCTGTGCCACATTCTCATTTCCAGATTTCACGGAGAACCTCAAGTTTCACCTACTAAAACTGAAATGAGTATAGAGTATAATGAGACGAGCATGTCAAATTTAATTCGGGAATTTCCGTTGGCGTGAACCTAATAATCATCCTTGGTCGAAAAAAAAGAAAAGAAAAAAAAAAAAAAGACACCGTGTCCTTTACTATGTTGAATTCTTGAATAGAGGACAGGCGTTACACACTGAAGAACATGCCCATTAACATCACAATCACTCACTCACTTTATCCATGAAGTGTATGGCTCAATTTCCAACCCTTTATAACTTGACCAAGAAAGTTTGCAGGATGGAATAAGGATTACAGGAAGAATGTGAGGCAAAATTACAGAAACTCGTCCTGTTTCCGGCACAGGCCACTGTTTGGTGGTAATGACTATGTGACTTTTATTTAGATAGAAGCTGTATGACTGAGGGAGGCATGCATCCTGGGGTTCTGAGATTAGCTCTGGAAGCTTTAGAGTACTGACCTGCACACAGACATTTAATGTAGGCTAGTAAAACAAACAAAAAATACACCATGAAAACAGCAGTCATGACAAAGCTGAAAAAGAGACACATGAAAACAGTAAAGGTTCAGGGTTCAGAACAAAAATGGTATTAGATTACATTTGGGAGCCTGGTTTGAACAGTTTTAAAAGCACTTCTATGCACCCGAAAGCTGTGGCCGGGGACTGAGAGACGGACATGTCGAATCCAGTTGTGTCCCCTAGAGTTTTTTGTTAGATGGTGGACCATTTGATTCTTCCACTGTTGTTGCATGTAAATATTCAGACCCCGTCAGATTTTGCACACTTTATTGTGTTACACATCTAATCTAAATTAGACTTTTTGGGCATCAATCTACACACAATAACCTGTACTGACAAAGCAAAAAGCAGGTTTTTCAAACTGGAAATCTCTCATAAGTATTCAGACCCTTTATTCAGTAGTTTCTAGAAACACCTTTGGCAGCAATTACAGCTTCAAGTCTTCTTAGGTAAGTCTCTACAAGCTTTGCACACCTGGATTTCTCCCATCAGATTGGATGGGGAGAGTCTGTAAACAGCCATCGTCAGGTCTCTCCACAGGTGTTCTATGGGGTTAACTCTGGGCTTTGGCTGGTCACTCAAGGACATTCAGTCTTGTCCCGAAGCCACGCCAGCATCGTCTTGGCCGTATTGGCCGTACGTAACCTGAAGCAGGTTTTCTTCATGACTGCTCAATTCTGACCAGTCTCTCCATCCCTGCAGCTGAGAAGCACCGACATAGCATGATGTCACCATGCTTCAGCTAGCTGATGAGCAGTACCTGCTACTTTCACCAGCCCAAACTGTTCCATTTCTGTCTCTTCAGACAAGAGAATCATTTTCCTTATGTTCTCAGAGTGATTGTCATACACCTTTTGCTCAGGAGTGGCTGCCATCTAGCTCTACCACTCTACCATAAAGACCTGATTGATGGAGTATTTCTGAGATGGTTGGCCTTCCGGCACGTTCTCACATCTCTGTATGGAAGCTCTTTTAGAGTAGCCATTGGGTTCGTGGTCACCTCCTCGACCAACAGTTTGACCAGACGGCCAGCTGTATTGACGGTTTCAAACTTCTTCCATTTCATACTGATGGAGGTCACGGTGCTCATGTTAACAAAGCTTTAGAAATGCTTCAACACAATTTTATACCAAGAGTTCCTTGGACTTCTAAAGAATAAGAATCTAAAGACAGCACAACTAGCAAAGCCAACCCTTGATAATTCAGTAGATTTCCAGAAGCTTGAGAAAGTTCAAACAAAACTAAGTCACTGATAACACGCCGTCCTCCCAAGGCGATGATCTCCTAATTAAATGAGGATCTTCCAGCATCAGAGGATCGTTCAGCCAGTTATCCTAAACCAAACTATTTCAATCTGCTGAATAACCATATACAGCCACATATGCAATTACATTCTATTTATATAGCACTTTTAACAGTGAAAATGGTCACAAAGCAGTTTTACAGAAATCCAGATGCAGATCCCTAATGATCAAGTCAGAGACAACAGTGTAAAGGGAAAAAAAAGACGATATGACTCTCTATGCCCATGAATCCTACAGTTCTGCAGCTTTTCTTATCAGAATGAATACAAATATTTTTGCTTTTTCCACTGAAGGTCTGTAAATTCCTGTGAAAATTCAGAATAGGGTCCTGGTGGACTGTAAATACTAATTAGAGGAAACAACAGAGTAGACTTCATTGTTAGTAACAGAGTTAAATCTCTGATCAGTTATAGTTTCATGTACAGTAAGTGCTTTAGTAAATAAAACAAACTGAGATTATCTGCATTTTTTATTTGTATTTTTTTCATACTTATGCCCCAACAATTTAAAAAACATCGCGCACGGTCCTCGTAGTGTTTTCTGAACCGGTCTTCTGGATTTTCTCGATTAGTACATACTCTTGAACGTAAGGTCTAGTTTTCAGTTTGAGATGCAGCTCATGACAACAATCACGATGACGGTGAAAACGGACTGCTTTAACAGAGCTCGTCCGTCTGCTTAATGCTGCTCTGCTTCAAACGGCTAAACCTTTTTTTTGTTTGTTTTTTTACAGCTGAAAACCTGACCAGCAGGGTGGTGTTAATCTTTTAATCCTCCACAAGTAAACAATGTTGCAGGAGCTGCTGCGTGATTCGCAGAGAAAAAGAAAACAATATCCTTTAGTTATTTCAGTGTACACAGGGACGCAGTGTTTTTGAATCTTCAGCTAGGAGGGGAAGATCTTACCTTCATGGGGATGTTAGTGATAGTGGTTGAGGCCAAGTCAAAGTGCAGCTGCACCAGCACATTCAGTTTGGAGGCTAGGTGCCTCCCAGCGCGCACACTGTGCACCTCACTGCTTAGCACAGATGTGATCTAATAAACATTACAGTTCAACAGTGAGCACAGGCGTTTAAATCCATTACCAGGAACTTGAAGCAAATGAAGATTAGATAAAGCGTTAATGTTGCACAAGAAGGTCGAGCGCAGATATTAGACTGACTCTTTGGAGAAGAAAAAGCAAAAAGTAAAAGACTAACCTCTTTCTTCTGCCGGTCTGATACTAAGGTGTCGTCTCCTTGTGGGTATATATGGACCAGCACGAGCTCGCACTGCTGAATGGGCATAAGTCTGCGCAAAATACATATTACAGCCTGATGGCAGAGAACACCTCCGCTAAAAACAACACTTCATCTGCTTACAAACCACAACTCTTCAACAGTGCTAATACTGAATTAAAAAGCATTATGCACATTTTGAACATAACATCTTAACACACTAAAAACACACACCTGTCAGATCCAGCAGCGAGCTTGTTCTGTTCCTGAATAGTTTCTAGCACACAGTCCTCCAGCATCCGGACGTGTGTGTCGCTGCGAATAAGACAGTCTGGTTAGTGGTACATTGCACAGGAATCCACTTCTTACGAATAAATAAATTAGTTATCGTTCTGATCTGTTAGCACAAACATGGGATTCTGATTCGCCAAACTCCTAGCTAATTCTTCCCTACGGCATGACGGCTACCAGCTGCAGAGGGTAAAGAATCAGATCAGAGGGGGCAGTGGTGGCTTGTTAGTGGGGCAGTGGTGGCTTGGTGATTAAGGCTCTGGGTTATTGATCAGAAGGTCATGGGTTCAAGCCCCAGCATTGTCAAGCCCTTGCACAAGGCCCTTAACTCTTTCTGCTCCAGGAGCGCTGTATCATGGCTGACCCTGCACTCTGACCCCAACTTCCTGACATGCTGGGGTATGTGAAGAAAAGAATTTCACTGTGCTGTAATGTATATGTGACCAATAAAGACTCATTATCATTACATACGTTTACATCACTGTTTACACTTTTCAACTATACGTCTTAATCAGATTGTCTTTTGAGAGTCTGATCTCTGAATCCCCCACCCCATTCTGATGTTTGATGCATATATGAGCAGGTGTTCCTAATAAAGTGGAAGGTGAGTGCACACTACATTTCTGTAAACAAGAACAAAAGCCTCATGGGATCTGCGGTTTTGTTTACCTTTTTGCGTTAGTAAGGCAGATGATGCGCCCCCTGTTGGAGACTCTGTGCGCTACGTCGACGAGAGCGGTCCGGGCCTCATGCTGGTACTCTGTAATCTTGCAGAGGGACTCCACCGCTGCCACCAGCCCATGCAAAATACTGCAGCACTCTGGATCCTCGTGTGGGTTGGGAGGCCCTACAGCCGCCAGCGCGGTCATTAACTATAAAGAGACGAGATTACGGCTGCATGACATGCACAGAATGCCGTCTTATCATTACGTGTGATACGCGGTACGCGCCGAGACGTCCGTCTTACCTCTTGAACACTCTGGTTTTCCTCTCTCCAAGTGTTCAAAATGTGGCATTCTGAATCGCTGACAATGTAGTTTACCTGTTTAAAAAAAAACAAAAAAACAACAACAGGTACCACCACCGCTCACAACATCCTGAAATATAACACTGTGGTTGATGTGGTTATCTTACGAGCTTTCTCGTAGGGTAGATGTCATAGAGAATACGGCAATACTCCATGGAGCACTCCACAGCGCACGTCCAGAGAGATTTCGAGACCGGCGCCAGAGGGATCATGCTCTGCGCTCGGCTTTTGGTCAGCATGTCGCACTCGATCTGCTGCCTGCTTGACTCGGCCATGTAGGGGCAGTGGTCGACCACGAACACCGTCTTGTGAGAGACTGAGAACAACATCATGGTGCTGCTACCCACGGCTGATGACCTGTAAACAGCACATGATGAGAAATAAAGAGCTGTGACGTATTGCTTCCAGGTGGCACGCTGGCACAAAACCTCATAACTGAGATTTAATCCTGAGCTTCTCCATGTTCTCATCCTGTCAATGTGGGTTTCCTCCCATCTCCTAAAAACATCACATAGTAGGTGGACTGGCTAAGCTGAACTGCTCACAGAACATGAATGCCAGCTGTTCTTTATTCACTTTTACATCACTAATCGGGTTTATTGTTCCTGTATTTACAGGTTACAGCATGCTACATCCTTCCACTATACCTGTTTTGAAGGCAATGCGAGGTAAGTCATCCTTTAGACCTTAGCTATGGGTGTGAATAAGTTTACAGGTGTTCTGGCACACGGTTAGCCTAGTGCTAGCTTCTAGCCTGAGCAACACAATGCTACACGTTTGCTGGTGAGAAAACCTGCGGTTAAAGTGAGAACGTGCTGGAAAATCCCTACCGTTTTATCTGTACGATGCAAAGCTCCACTCGCAAGGCCCCAGGCTAGTAAATACTCCGGCTAGCCATGAGCACAGTGCGAACACAACGCCGGAGCAGAGGAGAGAAACACTGTCCGAACTCTTATCGCTGCTGATTAAAAACAAAACAACAACAACAGTTATCCACAATTTTTATAACTCACAAAACATCAACAACAAAAAAAACCTAAAACAAACAAACAAACAAACAAAAAAAAAAACCCCTAACTGCTTTGGAAACTTAAACACTTATCCAGGACATTATGTGCACAGATTGGGCGCACAATCAAAACATTCCGTACAAATACAAGAAGACTTCAAATGGTTCCGGTGTTGTGTGGAATTCAGGAAACCTCCGTGTTTGAGGAAGAACTTCATATGGGTGGTTTTCTAGGCTACAATAAAATAGTAAAACACTGTCAGGAATCCCTCTGTTATCGTTTCACATCAGCTGTTTATTTACTTACACACACACAGTGCAGTTTTACACGCTTCTACACAGGACGATATTTCTCTTGACCAATAGAGGTCACTAGTGTGCACTAGCTTTCCCACTTCCGAGCCGAGGCGAGGCGAATGCAGCCAGTCAAAGCGCAGCACGTCGATGACGTCACCAAAGTGCGCAGTGTTTCATGTGTGACACGGCGCGTTTAACTTTTGCAGCGTGCTCTAAGATCACGGTAAAAATAATAATAATAAAATAATAATCACACGCATTTATAACACAACACAAATACAAGTCGTATTTTTGTGCGCATGCAGATATTTGAAGATGATGATATTTTAATAACAAATGATTAGTGTGCATTGTGAAGTTATTTGTCTTTGTTTAAAACTGCCACGTGCTCGCGTCACGTGTCTTACAGGAGACGCCAGGATGGAGGGAGGGACACCATCACTGGCCTGCAGATCTGCTCATCAAGGCTTTCATGGCAGCATCAAGAACTCCACCCAGGACTTTGTAGTCACTGAGATAGATGTGCGTGGGCAGCTTGTGAACAGTCCAGGTGCTCCTGAGGAACCTGTGACGTTCAAGAGCAACGGGTTTCCACAGGACAATATCAGAGTAAACCTCCTGACCGAGGAAACACCTTCTGATGAAGTGCCAAGCGATGCTGTGAGCTTAGATGGTGGTGAAGTTTTGAGCCAGGAGTGTTTTGACCTGAGTGTCATTCTAAGCAGTTCTGTAAAGAAGACTTTAGAACAATTTGCCAGCGTTGTCCAAGGTTGCACTGAGGTGCAGAAGAACCTGGAAATCTCCCTCGGAGCCTTTCCAGACAAGCAGCAGCGAGCCATCGTGCACAGCGCGCTGAAGTACAATTACCCGTTTCTCATGACCGTCACTGACCACGACGAGATCCTGGTCAGAGAGGACCCAGACTTTAGAGAACTGTCGCATTTAGTCTCTGTGGAGGAAGCGGAGGATTTCTTCAGGTTTAAAGATGCTAAAGTTCATGGCTCCACGTTCACCTTTGTGTCGGATGACATCAAGGAGCACCGGACATCTGTTCATCATTTCGTGAGCAGAAAGTTTGGAAAGCTGATGGAGACGAAGAGCTTCGTGACGCGGGGCAGAACTGCTATTACAGTGAGGCTGAGGGAGCGAGGGAGACAGGCCAGGAAGAGGACAGCAGCAGAGCGGGGGGATGAGCAGGATCTCTACACAGGTGAGGAAAAAGGAACATGAGTGGCAGTCCTGTCACAGTTCTACTGCTCATAAAGGCTGTGTATAAGGATTCTGTGCTGATAACATACTAGATCATCTCAGACCATCTGATTTAGACCAGCAGCACAAGCCTGTTTAGTACTCCGTTGGAAAAAGTGTTTCAGATCTCACTGCTGATGTTCACACTGATGTTTTTCAATGCTTTAACACGTAGCATTGCCTGTCTTTCTCATCGATAAGGTTTCACCCTACGAAAAGAAAATCTTGAGACTTTAGAGGCTATCAGCTATATGGCAGCAGTGCTTGGAGTTCTTCCATCTGACTTCTCCTACGCTGGCATCAAAGACAAACGAGCCATAACCTATCAGTCGATGGTTGTAAAGAAGATTTCTCCAGAACGGTAAAGGACACAGTGTTTTAAGCTTAACAGTTATGCAGTTTACTTTTATTTTTTTTCTGTACTTCTGTAATATTTGTCTGTTATCTGACAGGTTGTTGGCAAAGACCTGTGTGTTTGAGAGGAAAGGACTGCAACTGTCTAAAATCCATCCAGTATCCGAACCCCTTCGGCTTGGAAGGCTAGCAGGCAACCATTTTGACCTTGTCATCCGGGACCTGAAGCCTCACAAGTGTAGTTCAACCGATCTAGAAAGTCTTGTGAAAGAGGCTGTGGAGAACGTGAAGGTGAACCAAGTTTATTTCACCCTTATACTATAATTGTAATCCCATGATGCTGTAATTGCATAATTTGGCCTGATTTGTTCAGAATCACGTTACGTTTAATATTTCAGTGTGCAACTGTGCAAATACAATAAGTTCAATGACCATCTTGCAGACTCGGGGCTTTGTGAATTATTACGGACCGCAGAGGTTTGGAAGTAGCCGGAAAGTTCAAGCAGACCAGGTGGGACTTGAGCTTCTGAAGGAGGACATGGTAATGACTATTCAGTTAATGAGGTCTATTTGCCCTTTTTGTGTCTGTATAGTGTATATAAAAAGTACACACCTGTTACAGTTGTGATGTTAAATTTAAAATGAAACCAACGTCATTTGTTTTGGGGTAGAGTGTACCACATGTACTTTGGAGCATCTTAGATCTGTCAATTTTATTCCATGCTTCTTTGAAATAACACAACAACTCCAGATCTGCTCAATTGCGAGGTGATCTCCTATGCACAGCCCTCTTCAAGTAATTCCACTTAATTTCCCCAGTCCCAGCTGAAGAGAAGCAGACCCATAGCACGATACCGCCACCACCATGCTTCACCATGCATATTGGGATGTTTGTATGATAAACTGTCTTTTTTTGTTGTTGTTGTTGTTGCCGCCCCAATTGTGTCTTTTAGAATTCTACTTTGGTCTGATCAGACCATAACACGTTTTGTCACATGGTTTGGGGTGATTTAGTTGGGCTTGGATGCTTGTATTTCTGGTGAGAAATACAGTAGCTACAGTGCCTTTCAGTAATAAACTACCATTCAGACATGACTCTGAATGATGGACGTCGTTATGCTAGATATTTTGGTAATGTATTTTGTTTATGTATGTCTGGGTCCCCTTCAGAATACAGCTCTCAGGTTGTTTCTGAGCCCAGAGGAAGGTGATGACCTCGAAAACAAAGCCAAGCAACATTTCCATCAGACAGGTACAGTAAGTACACATTGGTACATGTTATATGGATTATTCCCATCGTTCACATGTCCAGGTTTTATTAGACAAGATATTGCACACTCAATATACTATAGCTCCTTCTTCACTGATGGCTGTGTTCACACCTTTTCTCCTGCTCTTGTCCATCATATTCATTTCGGTCTAAAGTCGCGATTGCGCACAAGAAATTCTCAGATACTTTTTTTTCCCCAGCACATTTCATAGCTGGATGATGTAGCAGAAGATATAAAAGCCACTAAGCTAGAAAGTTAATCGCAGTCCCCCCCCCAGTTAATAGTCTGCTTATTAAATAAGCGTTCAGGGTTACATGCTTAGGGGTACTGTAACTATACTCATTTAAGGTGAGGAATGAAGTCCACTACCCTTTGTGGTCTGTGAGAATAATGAGGAACTGATGAGATGCGGGTATCTTCTTCAGGGAATGCAAAAGAAAGCCTGGCTCTCATGCCTCCGCACAAGGCCAGAGAGAGGCTGATGCTACGAGCTCTGCACCGCTACGGCAGCGGCCCCGAAGGTTGCACTCACGCTTGGCTCAGCCTGCCGCATAGCATGAGGGTCTTTTACCTCCACGCCTACTGTAGTCGTTTGTGGAACGAAGCAGCGTGCTTTAGGATGCAGACTCTAGGACCTCGGCCTGTACAGGGAGACCTGGTCCTAGCCGCGGCCTGCAGAGATAGCCAAGCAGAAGAAGAAATGCCTGCGTCACAGGTGAGACAATTTTAACTCGGGGTAAAAGCAACGATGGAGTTTTAGCTTTAACCTGAAGTATGATCTCATTTCCCTGTCCTTCAGGTCCATGTTGTCACCTCTGCAGAAGAGCATGACGGCGTCTTTTCACTAGATCAGGTATAGTTCAATATCTCTCCTCTCTTTCTCTTTCACTCTGAAGTTTAAACAAACAAAAGGAGGAACTGTCTTAGTGAACACTTTCACTATTATAATTTTTTTTGACTCACTGCTAACCATAAGTGCAAAAAAAAAGTGAAAGGTCTTTTTCTTTCGAGTCATTTGTGTCATGTAGTTGTCTTGTTTATCCGTGGTTGTTGTTCAGGTGGTCCTCCCGATGCCAGGCAACAGTGTGAAATACCCAGAGAATGCGCTTGGCTCCTGGTATCAGGAAAGACTGGGACAGGACGGACTTGGCTCATGTCGATTCAGAATCCCATCACTTAAACTCAACGTCCCGGGTTGCTATCGCCCCCTACTGTCTTACCCTCGTAATGTCTCCTATAACCTACACATTGATGAGGACACACAGGACACGGGGTTGTCCGCACCTCCGTGCAGAACTAGCCTGGCTCTGGCTTTTAACTTGAACGCGTCCTGTTATGCAACAGTCTGTCTCCGAGAAATCATGAAGTGTGACCCATAGCGGCTCCTAGTGACTATGACAGAACAAATAAGCGGGTGGATGTAAGATTTTCTGTTTAAGTACCACATTGGATTTCTAGACATGGATCACTTTGAGATCATTCTGTCATATTTGAGCATAGGTTTGACTCCGACAGGGCAATATATATGAAAAAAGACATTGAAAGACACACTGACTTGGTTCTTTTTTATTTAAACAGAATGACAAAGTGAACCAATGAATTACGTGTTGTCAGTGTTTTACTTTACAAACTTGTGTGTGTATATATACTTGTATAGCATGAACAATTCCCTGTTCCCAATTCCCTGTCACCCAATTGTACAATATATA
>JANDJT010000092.1:2342163-2353404 GCA_024331685.1 Stegophilus panzeri | reverse complement strand
ACTTTATTACACATAACTTTATTTATGGACTTTAATGTTTGGATTTCTTTATATGTGTGGATTTCTTGAGTTAATACTGATATCTGGTGAAAATTTCATGTGAATAGTCTCATTGGAAATATATTTGCTGAAAAAAATGTTGATGCGTTCAATACTTATTTCCCCCCTGTGTATTTTCTATGGAATGAACAATGTGATGTCAGACCGGAGCTACACGCCCCAGAGAAGAACGTCGCTCCTCATAGTACTGCCGCTAGGATGCTGAAAGGAATGTTCCCTTTCAGCACCCCTAGTGGTTTGCACAGAATAAGTGCGTGGCTGAGAGGCGGGGCGGTCCCAACCACGCATGTCTGGTGAGCACTGATTGCAGTGGTGGCTCTCTACCATCACAGAGACAGCAGAAGAGGATAAAACTGCATGCCGGGAGCAGCAAGGTGAGTGATATTGGTCTAAAAATAGTTAATGCTGTCTCTTTTTTTGAATTGTTTCCAGAGGACTGGGCCAATAAAGACTGCCCATCGTTGCTGTTTCCTCTGTGAATGTTTTCCTCATTTCAGAACCCCCGCTGCAATGCTATATAGCTCTCTCCTCGTGACCAGTCTCAGCTGGAATGAGGGATCACTAGTCGCCATTAGCACTCCCTTCACAATGCTCCTGCACACTTCCTCTTTTCTAATTTTAGTATTTTTTTGTGAATAATTTAATAAACCTGCCACTAATCATCTCCAGTTGCCTCTGTCTGTCTGTACTCTGCTGCAAACCCGCCACATTGGTGGAGAATGCGGCCTTTGAGCACAGACACGAACCCCACCGGAAACAAGGACATGGAGCTGAGAACGTCATGGGAGAGTAAACTCACCAGAGCCACCGCTGCTCCCCTTTCCGGCCCCTGTTGAGTTATTCAACCCACCCACCAGAGACTCGCCCAGACAAACAATGGGAAAGGTTTGCCCAACCGGCTGCCTGGACAAAGGAAAAGCCAAAAAGGGAGAGGACGGGTACCCTCGTGCCAGTACTGTATGAAGAGGTAAGGACAGCTGGCAACTATGGAGTTTTAATCTCCGCTGACTCTGGAGAACAGCCGGAGATCCAAAAAAGGAGCCTGTAGACCCCTGGAACTCGGCAGGGAGAGCCGACGAGCAAGAATCCTCACCCACCCCGAAGTCCTCCACCTCACCGTTTGGAACAGCAACTGACTGGAGAGGGGACGACCAGCCGTAGCCGCCCTATGCACGGTGCGGCCCAGGACGTTACAAGCTCCCTCCCCCCGGAACCCCTATCCGCTGCTCACACTGGAAAGCCCCTGTTGGCCAACTGGGCCCGCCACGTGGAGAACCCACCCTGTGCACCCACCCTTGGAGAGTCCGAAACATGGCTGACGGAAGCCCCCAGGACCCCGGGAAGTGCAGTGGCAGAGGCCAAGAATGATTTCCTGCCCTTAGCGACTGAGGAGCAAAGGGCTACAAAGGCTACAGGCAAATGCGCAGAGCGTTTCCCCAAGATCTGAAGGACATGAGTAGTACAACCTGTGATGAACATCCCAAAATGGGCCCCCATTAGGACATCCTATATAGAGATAAGAGACACAGCAGGAGGACTCAAAACGGAGTAGGTATTCACAAAAAGTTAAAAGCTACTCATGTACTAACCACTTTGTTACTGTGCTTGACAGATCCCTGTAGAATGAAGAGAGATGTCAGAGGTAAATTTTTTTTAAAAAGTTGTTCGTAGATTATTAACCCCCAGCGTCTTTCCGGGGAATACAGGTCTGGAGCACAGCAGAAAAGAGGAAACACAGAGAACTGGGTCTGACTCATTAATCCATGCAATAAAATCCTTTCCTTTGCAGAGTAAGTGGGAGATTTATGAATCTGACGCAGCTGATACGAGGAAAAAGGTGGAAGCACCGAATGCCAACAGAGTCGCCAAGCAAGGTGTGGGTGGCAGCACACACAAATCGCTTTGGAGGGAGGTGGTGATGTTGGACCAGAGCTACGCGCCCCAGAGAAGAAGATCGCTCCTCATACGACTGCCACTAGGATACTGAAAGGAATGTTCCCTTTCAGCTCCCCTAGTGGTTTGCACAGGATCAGCACGTGGCTGAGGGGCGAGGTGGTCCAAACCACGCATGGCTGGTGAGCACTGATTGCAGCGACGGCTCTCTACCATCACAGAGACAGCGGAAGTGGATAAAAGGGTGCGCAGTAAGGTGAGTGATATCGGTCTACAAACGTGAATTGTTTCCAGAGGACTGTGGCGATAAAGACGACCATTGTAATGCTGTACAGCTCTCTCCTTGCGACCAGTCTTAGCTGGCGTGAAGGATCACCAGCTGACATCTGCACACCCTTCACAATGTTCCTGCATGCTTCCTCTTTTCTATTTTTAGTATTTTTTGTGAATAGTTTAATAAACCTGGCACTAATTCCCTTCCAGTTGCCTCTTTGTGCATGATGCACAAATAAACACAGTTGTTTTGTTAAGACCAGTGCCTCTGATATCTGCAGGCAAGATTCTAGATCAGTACTCAGACTAAATACTCAGCATTGGTAACTTTAAAATTGTTGATTGTCTTGTCTCAAAATACATATACACCTATCTACTGATAACATCTGAATGTCCATTAACAGCGCTCTAAATTATTGTAAAAAAAAAAAAAAAAATAGATTGCATTTTAATTTTAACCATTCCAGTAGTACACTCACATGGCAGTATATTAAATTTAGTATTTAGAAAAATACAGACAAAAATAAGACTTATGCTTTCCTGTTAAAAAGTAAGCTTTTCCACAATAAACAACATTGAGATAATTAAAGAAATCTTCTTTTTTTATATACCTACAACCATGTACATTCAGTGACTTATTCCAATGTCAGAATAGCAATGTCCTGTACTTCACATTGTTCAGTAGATTTTATTTTTATGCTCTACAAACAAATAAAAGCATTGTCACAAGCGTGTCTCCTTCTCAGGGTCATAATCTGAGGTCCGTGGGGACTGATCCGAGTTGCTGATTTCCTCTTTTCTCAGAGCTTGCAGTTCTGTGACGGTGCTTCCATTAGAGATTGTTCTGGTCTTCTGCCTTTTGACATGCCACTGTAAGAGCAGCAAACCCAGTGCACAGAGGAAGAAGGAAGCTGTCCTGAGGCCCAGCGTTAGGCCCAGATATGCTATCCTGAAAAAGTACAGCAGACTAAATTCTAACGTAAATGTTTGACAGCTTATATTTAGAACATACAGTGCCTTGCATACGTATTAACTCCCTTGAACTTTTCCACATTGATAATGTTAATGGACTGGGATTATATGTATTGACTTTATACAAAATAGCGCAAGTGAGAGGAATGAAGCCTAATGGCAGACAGTGTAGACAGCTGTTTGGAACTTATTATGTGACTGATCTACTTAAAGTACTAATTCTAGCTAACAGCAATGGACAGTTTTCAGCAGAAATCACTGCCCTAGCCTCAGCTGAGTCAGCTTGTCCAGAGATATTGGACAATTCCTTTCTGACTCACTGTACATAATTCTTCAGTAGAGATAGCACTGAAGGTCTGAAGTCCATCTGTGTCTACATCTTGCAACAGTGGAGACTTAGATGGGACGAGCCAGAATTTAGAGTCAATCCTCTATGAAATGAATCATCTGGTGGAAGAAAATCTAATGCCCAACTCACAGATGTTTGTGGTGTGATGAGGTGGGTCAGGGTTCGTGACTCTCCTCATTCAGTACTGCTAATTGGTTGTTGTTCAAAGGGAAGTCCTGGGGTGGAACTCCACCAAGGTCTGCACTTTGGGGACTTTTTGCATGTTTATAAAATGTTTTCATTTTTTATGCATTCATGGAATTACTCCAAAATTCGAAGTGTGATTGTATAATGCATATGTACCTAACATGAGCTAATTTTATGAGCTAAGTTTAGTTTCCTATGTCTTTGAGAAAACAAAGGAATAACATAGCATGCAAATATCACACAAACAACACAGTACATGAAAAAGGAGATATGTTTGGATAACTTTCTGCCCCATTGTCTTCCTGGCTCCATTTGGAAGAGAGTGGCTTGGATTCCTGGGTATCATAGGTTCCTATCCGTCCTGATTGTTGGGTATATTGCAGATAACCTTAAGTGAGCTTCAAAGGACAGTTTATGGCTAACCCAGGCTGGCAGAAAGTGGAGTTTAACAAGAACTGTCCTTCCTAACCTTCCTAACTCTTTGTCGACCATTCTTTGTGTGGTTTTCGGCTGGATAGGAAAGGGCATACTTTAGTTTCTAGAAGGCCAAGGCTAACTGGAGAGTTCCATACAAGATCTAGATCCAGATGTGAAATGCTGTTCCCATACACTTTTGGCACATAGTGCTACATTTGGTAGAAACCCAATACTGTTCATCACCCTGAGAATACCATCCCCACAGTAAAGCATGGCAGTGGTAGCACCATCGTGTGGGGATGTTTTTCATTAATTGGTCAGGGTTAAGGACAAGATGGATGGAGCCAAATACAGTGCAATCCTATAAGAAAAACCTATGCAAGAGACTTCACCTTCCAACAGGACAACAACCTAAGCATACTGCCAAAGCTACACTGCAGTGGTTCAAAACCAATACACTGAACGTGTTGGAATGGCCCAGATAAATCCTAGACCTCAATCTGATTGAGAATCTGTGGCAAGACAAAGAAAATGGCTATTTACCAATGGTCTCCTTTCAGACTTACAGAGTTTAAAAAGAAGTATGGTCAAAAATATCAGGATCCCGATGTGTAAAGCTGGTAAAGACATTCCAACAGCTGTAATTGCAGCCAAAGATGGTTCTACTAAGTATTGACTCAGGGGGTGACAAACATTAACAACATTTGTGTCACAATAAAAAATATTTTCCACCTTTAAATGTTAGATATACTGTGTAAATCAAATTGAAAAAATCCCAAACACGTCCATTTCACTTCCAGATTGTAACGCTACAAAATGTGGAAAAGTACATCACTTGATTTGTTTAATGTGTGAATGGATCAAGTGTGAGAAACATTTGCCACTGGCAAGTATTTGACAAAACTTTCAATTAATAAATAAAAACCAATGCTCAAAAATGTCAGATTATGCCCTGATGAAGATTATCTGAATTAGTTTTGTTATATATTATTCAAATCATTTTCAGATTAGTAATGTTTATGTTTCTGTGGTAGAAAACTAAAATTAATTTACTTTGAGGTTTGTTTGTGGTGTCTATGGTTTATTGTTGTCTAAAATGTCTTAAAACAGCTAGCAATACAGAACATACAGTACTAATTAGTTACTGATGGCAGTTCCAGCCATAGAGGGGCATATTGATATGAAACTATTACCTGTAGGCAGTAGTGTTGTAGATTCTACATGCTCCTTTTCCTCCACACTTCCTATGGCCCCATTTCAGACATGTGGTGTCAATGACTGCTCCAAAGTATATTGGAGCTGGGATGCCAGCTGTTAAATGGCAATTTTTATGCCGGGTTTAGCCAAAATAGAGGTATATTGCCACTACATAATCAAGTTTGTAAATTGAAAAGTACTTGCTTCACCAAAATACCATAATTTTACATTTAGTAAATCAATTAAGAAAAACGTCTACCTAGAGTGCGTGTTGTCAGGGTGTGAAATCCTAAAGCGAGGGACTTCAGCTCTGGCTTGATGCATCTGTAGTGCAAAGACATATGAAAAATAATTATACAATCATAAAATCCATCCACTCTCACTCACTTTCAGTAACCGCTTTATCCTAGTCAGGGTCTCAGTGATTCCAGGGCCTATACGGGTAAACCTGGGCACAAGGCCATTGCAGGGCCCCATTCACACACTCTTTCACATCTAGGGGAAATGTGTCATTCATGAATAAATTAAACATTGTAATTGTAAGACATTGAAAATATGGATGAGATATTTAAATGGATGGATAAAATGCATTCATTTTCGATCAAAGCTAGAGCTGAAATTTCTCTCTTGTAGATGTAAGCAGCACACGTGTCTATGTATGTCTATACAATTATCTTAGTTGTCTTGTCTCTGCAATTCTGAATGAGTGGTTTCATAGTGATTATTATAGTGATGATGGATTCAGTTCAAACCAGTCGACTGAGTCTTGTGCCACTGCACTTGTTGAAACACTATACTTGCTTTTTGTTGTTGTTGAGAATTTAGAATTAATCTGCTTGATGTTTTTAGAGAAGTTATGTATTCATAGATTAATTATTAATTAGATGTATAAATCATTATCCGAATTTAGCTTACCTGATTAGTAGCATGTATCCTGGTGTTCCACCCAGGGAGATGATAAAGGAAGTGATGACAGACAAAGCCAGGAAATAGGGGAATACTTGCTGGCAGCTCTCCCTATGTCTACACTGCCCCACATAGGCGGTTTGGTTTCCACCGGCCACACAGCTGCACTGCTCAAACATCTGGACACATACACACAAAGTAACTGTTAACATAATCACTGTGAATAAAAAGTAGTAAAAATTTAGTATATGTAACAGGTTTTACAGTTCTGTTACATAACTTATCATCACCTAGTCACTAAAGATTCGTGCTCACCCACCTACACTACATCAGGTTTTTGCTTTTTTCCCCCCTATAGATAATGTTTTTCCTTAAATGTTTCTGTTTGTTTTTCATTTGAATTTTGTTGCTATTTCACAGTAAAGGTGGGAAAAAAAGTCAGACATAATTGATGTTCGCTTCATTTTTTACACCACAAAACCCTGCAATATACACAGGGGTGTGTAGACTTTTGTACTCATTGTACCGTACGCCGAACACTCATATTGATCACATTAATACATTTCTTACCAGAAACATGACGAACGAATCATTTCATTTCAAAGAAATGCATCGTAGCCCTAACCCAGCCATAGTGCAAGTAGCCTGCTGCTTTAAACTGGAACTTTATAATGATATCCTGAACCATGTTAAGAGTAGAGGT
The DNA here is from genome assembly GCA_024331685.1 of Stegophilus panzeri. Taxonomy (NCBI): domain Eukaryota; kingdom Metazoa; phylum Chordata; class Actinopteri; order Siluriformes; family Trichomycteridae; genus Stegophilus; species Stegophilus panzeri. The sequence goes on along the minus strand of JANDJT010000092.1, from coordinate 2,346,448 downwards.
GGCATTAATATTGGATATCTATAGGTCTGCTATGTATGATTATTTTATAATCATACATAGGAGACCTACAAAGGAACCATTCATATGGCATGCCTGGAATACAGATTTTACTCTTGGAAAAAAAAGATTTGGCTTGCTTGGAATGAAATAAAAACTTTTCAACCACACGTTTTTACTCAGTGTCATCGCTAATAATTTATATATATTGAAAGTTACAAATTAATACATTCACTTTGCAGTTTGCTATTTGACAGATTTAGTAGTCGTCAGTTCACATTTAGTAGTCAGTTTACACAGACTTGTGTGTGATTTTTAGTGTAGTATATTCATGCATTAAATTTTGTGTTGTGTGACAGAATTTATGCTGTTTTATTTTAAACAAATTCTATTATCAAAAGTTATTATAACTAATAAAAGAACCAGACCATGGACTGTAAAAAAAAATACAATGATAGGATTATTCAGTATATATTATAAATAGTACTTTTTTTTTTAACATATAATTTGTGTAATAAAGAGTGCACGCATGCACAGCTGAAAAGTAAAACAGTGGATTTGTCTGATGAAATGCCAGAAAAGGTAACAAACTTTATCCCATTCTTTGAACAAAATGCAAACAGGCAAGAAAAGAGAGTTTATTTGATTTGTTACAACAAACACAGGCCATTGATTTTGGTTAAGAATACCAGTCCCCACTGTAGGCCCTGCTTACCATGTCCACTCCAGAGCCACGAGACATCCGGCACCCAGCCAGGCACGCAGAGACATACGTGAGACCATTCTCACCACACACTGGGTCCCATTCAGTGTCTGAGCACTGACAGTCTGCATTACAGCTCACAAATAGCGAGCTCTTCTCAATGGAGGTATTCTCTATCCTGTTCAGCAAGTACACACACACACACACACACACACACACACACACACACACACACACACACACACACAATTATAGTTTATTATCATAAATGCACTGCATCTGGTAGCACTTTGTACAAACTTGCATTGTTGTAGGTTGGGCTTTGATCAGTGTATTAACACAATTTTCCTTCAGCACATTTTATACAATGGGTTTAAAGGAACAACTGAAGGAAACTAAATAAATATCAGCACACATTCTTCCAGCAATTGAATACTCCAAGTGCCTGATATTGAACTTAAAATAGTGACAATTTATCAACCACATTTATTTTTTAATTACCCAATATCATAACTAATTATTTCCAAATGTTTTAAGTTATACACACTCAGAAATACAAATTAAGTCTTGGATATTCTACTGAGACTGTTTCACATTTGTAAATGTGATGTAAAACAGTATCTGTAGGGTTGTAAGTACAATGAAACCATAGATAGGCTTGTGATTTAGTGCTAGCTTGTCAGCATTTAGTGTTTTAAAGATTCAGGATATTAAATTACATACCCATCATATGACACAGTGATACCAGCCACTTTGGTATTCTCACAACCCAAGGCAAAGAAGAACAGAGAGAGGAAGTAGCCCAACAGAGATGTTCCCAGTGCAAACTTGGCAGCTCCCATGATTCCCAACTTGAGTTTCTTCATAAGCACTCCCCCTGAGAACATACCCAAGGCAACAGCTGGGATGTTGATCATTCCTGGAAGATAGACCAGCATTTTGTAAAGTGAGTTCAAAGTGCTGGGTTCCCACTCCATAACAAATGTGTACACATGGTCCATAAGCAAGATCGGGGTCAATAAGTTACTGCAGTGTTGACTGATGAAAAGAGAGGGTAGTGTATACTGGCTTTCCTTCTCTCTGAATCTCAAATAATTTGTATTTTGCATCAATATTCCATTTCAATCGTTCATACAGGCTAAACATTGGCGGATAAGAACATTTTCTCATATAAAACAAAGGTCTGATCTGGTATGATGCTGAGCCAGAAGCAGCACAGGCTAACAGTTATGCACAAAAAATGGAAATGGAATTGGCCAGTAAATTGTGCTGCCAGTCCCTAACATAGTTAATATGGCCTGTCCTATTAGACCAACATGTTGCCTGCCTTCTCATGGGTCCAGAGGAATATAAATGTAATCTATACCAGTCAACAGTTGTTGTAGACCCAATATTTTGTGATAGAGGACAAAAGCCTCATATACACTCTAAAAGCAAAAAAGTACAATAACTGATATTTGTCTTAGAACAAACTTGTTACTTTACACTAGGTCTATCCTTGGTTTCCCAGTCCATGCTCTTGTGTTTTGTTTATTGGTGACCTTGACCCTTAAATGGATTTGTGGGTTTGAAATGAAAATCCATTACGGACAACTTACATATCAATATTTATATTTAATGTGATATTCAATAGTACTCAAGATTTATTTTATAATAAGTGGTGGGTTTTGTTTGAACCTTTGTTGGTTTATTTTCATTTTGGCTAATGGTTTCCTATCTTACCCACAATGCCATTTGCCTACCTTCTAATACTATTATCAGTAGGATTAACATTTGTTTCATCTCTACCTAAAGAGGTGCAGCAGCCCTTTTATCCTTTAGTCTGTCCAGCTCTCCCACCTCTATCTGTATACTCTGTCTCAAACAGATTTTGTCTCAAAACAGGGTTTGTCATTTTGTAGATGAGATATCTAGATGAGCTGCATCATGCTGTATATCTGCACGGCATTATATGCTCGACTTTTAGTTGGATTTCTCATTAACAAGACAGTACAAAACAGTATGTGAGAAAAGAAGCTCTTGCTATTTTGCATTAGAGCAGCACTCTCTTCATGGGAGCAACACGATTACAGCATTGATAAATGCACCAGAATCACAAATATTTCACCATAAACATATTTCTGTTTCAGTTTTTCTCAACCAATGAGTGTTTTTCTTTCCATCAATATTTCTGTCTAATTAGAAAAAAGAAAAAGAGAACACATTATTCTAGTTTTATACAAGTTACATTGGCTGGCTAAATGCTGCTAATCATGTAAAAAGTGCCGAATATTTAGCTCTCATATCTTGCTAATCTCCTGAAACAGAATAGTCCATGCTGAACACATTGCTCAGTTGAATGTTTGTCCTGAGAATCACTCGCAGCTCAGCTAGTGGGAGTTTTTTTTTTTATATATCACCCCTAAACTCTGTAATAGTGTTCCAGAGGAATAATAATAATAATAATAACATGGAAATGAACCAGAACTCTGCAAACAGTCATGGAAAAAGAAAGCTGCTCTGTGCACATCCAACATATTTGTAAATTGCAGAAACATTTGCTTGAGAATCAATTATATAGTCATGTGAAAAATAAGTACACCCCATGGAATTATTATTATTATTATTATTATTATTATTTTAAATATTTGGACAAGCAAACATTTTATTCTCTTTGAAACAGAATCAAATGACATAAAATTAAAATTTTGTAGTCATTTTGTAGTCATTTCTGTAGTAATGTAAATGAACAAAAAAACAGATCAGTCACATTAAAAAGTAAGTATACCCCTACATTTATCACACCTTCAAATCCATAAAATTAGAAACAGGTGTTCAATTCAATTTTTCATGTAATGGAGACTGAGACATTATGTCCAGATAATGGAAGCAAGTGCAGGTAAGGCATTTTAATGAGAAGACAAATCCACACAGTTAGGCAGAAATCAATAACCATAGACAGGCAAGGGTCAAATGATCATGCAAACAATCCAAACTAGGCAAGGCAGAGAATCAAAGTCGAGGGAATAACAAAATCAAAAAACCAGAGCAACACCATGAGGTAAACACTTGGTCAACACCATGAACAAGTCAACTGAGTATAACACTTCACAATGGTTGTGTGTGAGAGTCTCTTAAGTAGTGTGGTGTGATTGAGAACAGGTGTGTGTGATTAGTCCTCAGGAGATGATGATGTGTCTGTGTGTTCCATTGGGAGTTGTAGCTGTCAGCCAAGTTTGTAATTCGTGGTGCATTCTGGGAAATGGAGTTGCTGGTTTGCCTTGACATGACACAATTCAATTCAGTTTTATTTGTATAGTGCTTTTAACAATGGACATTGACCCAAAGCAGCTTTACAGAAATATATAAATTCAGAATATCAATTTTAAATGTATGAATTTATCCCTAATGAGCAAGCCAGAAGTGACCGTGGAAAGGAAAAACTCCCTGAGGCGACATGAGGAAGAAACCTTGAGAGGAACCAGATTCAAAAAGGAACCCATCTTCATCTGGGTGACACCGGATAGTGCGATTATAAATAAATCCCTTCTATAAATGTGCTAATACTACATGCTCAAATAGTGCAGTTGTGTAACCAGGAAATTC
>JANDJT010000092.1:2329919-2342063 GCA_024331685.1 Stegophilus panzeri | reverse complement strand
GAGGAGATTTGCGCCTATAATTCAATGTCTAATATTTTAAAAACGGAAGCAGCACAAACAAAACTTTTATCTGCACAAACCAGCACAAACGGAGCACAAACGATTGAGACTATTTGGGGTGAGTTTGGAGCGAGTGGGGGGGCTGAGTGACCCCAGAATGACCTATAAATATTATTTTAATATCTCCAGAACCGAAGCAGCACAAACGAAATTTTTTACGGCACAAACCAGCACAAACGGAGCACAAACGATTGAGACTATTTGGAATGAACTTGGAACATGTGGGGGGCTGGTGACGTCACCGCACCATAATTCAATGCGTAATATTTTAAAAACAAAAGCAGCACAAACGAAACTTTTAGTGGCACAAACCAGCACAAACGAAGCACAAATGATTGAGACTATTCTGCCAACGTTTTGCGTTGGTGGGGGGGCCAACTTCACGCAGGTTAATTGCAGTGCTAAGGCTGTAATAGCAATTGTAATCTTAGCCATCATAGCATAACTGTTCACATGAACTGAGGTCCAAAGCCATCTTTATGGTTTTTAAGTGGTACCATCCTCAGCAATCTCAGTGATCTTTATGCTGCACCATGTGGGGCCATCCTCAGCAGCAGCACGTAACTTCCATTTCATGAGAACTCCAACCAGAAGTAGGACATCAGGATGGATCAGGCAGGTCAAGGTGTTCAAGATCGGGTGCCAGTGATTAGAACCTGTCTTATTTATACCCCTCTCATATCTATAGTCTGGTGTTAACTTTGTTATTGAGGTGTGTGGTGTCATCATGCCAAGATCTAAAGAGTTATATAAGGCCTTCAGAAAAAAAGGTTGTGAATACCTATGAGTCTGACAAGGGGTTTAAAAAGATCTCCAAATGATTTGAAATACATCATTCCACTGTAAGGAAAACCATCTACAAGTGGCGCAGATTTCAAACGACTGTCAATTGCCGTCCCAGCAAATTCAGCCCAAGAGCAGACCGTCTGATGCAAAAAGAAGTCTCCAAAAACCCAAAATTTTCATCACAGGATCTGCTAGTAAGTCTTGCAACTGTTGGTATCAAAGTGCATGCTTCTACAATCAGAAAGAGATTACACAAATGTGTTTGTCAGTGAGCATACAGGTAAAGACCAGGCCTTTTGGAATAATGTGCTCTGGACAGACGAATTAAAGACAGATTTGTTTGGCCACAGAAACAGCAGACATATAGTTGCAATCAAAATGATTCAACCCCCATAGCAAATCAGGTTTATTGTCATAATTTACAGACTTTCAGCTGTTTGCAATGAACAAATCCAACAAAAGCAATTGAAATAGTTTGACACAACAAATGCTTCAAGTGGTTTCCATAAATTCAACTGCAAATGCAACTTATGATGATTTCTCCAGTCTCAAAATTATTCAAATAGAATCCCTCACAACAGCACAAATATGCCAAACAAGTGTTGTCTCAAGCACACCTGATACAACTAATCAAGGGCTTCATTAGTTTCACCAGGTGTGCTTGAGCTGGAACACATGACTGGCTAGGGACAGAAAATATATGAAATATGTGGACGAGGCAGAAAAAGGAAGTTATCAACAGCTGAATTCCAGATTTCTGAGAAGGCAGGTTGTGAAAACCCTCGAGTGACAGCAAAAGACCTGGAGCACATCAACAGGCATGACAACAGGCACTTGGTGACACATAAAGGTCTGCCCACTTTGTACATTTTCTGATGATAAATTTTCAAAGTTCAACAGCACACAGTGCAATGAGATTCACTAGCTGGTATGTTAAAGAGCTGAATTCACCTATAAAGTGTATCAAGGTCCTAAACCACTTAAAACATCCAGACCCCAAAATTTCTCTTCTTCAATAGACCCAACTTAAACCTTCAGATCAGTTTCCAAAATCATCTCGGACCCCAACAGGCATTTGTTTTATTGTGACTGGGAAGATATATTGCATTAATCTGACCACTGCCAATGTGTATGGCCCAAATTATTTTTAAAACAACAACAACAACAATAACAACAAACAGTTGTTTCACTTCCTGACTTAAACCAGCTTAATTTGGAGCTCACACTACATCTCTTAGTTTGGATACTCTTTTTGACTTTTTGTCAATTAAAAAAAATGTTTCTATAGGTGCCATGTATGGGGGCCATTCGGTCATTCAGCCACCCAAAACTAAAACAGAACAAAACAAGTTCTACAGTATTGTACACCTTCTGTAGAGTCGTAATTCTTAATTAATGTCTTAATTTGGACATGTTCATGCTTTCTGAATTTCTTTTCTTGTTACTTGGTCAAAATTACTGCAGTTGTAATCCTTGTCTTTTATTTATTTATTTTTTGTGCAGGTGTAAATTCATGTCTTGGTGTAGGTATAGAGCCCCAACAATGGTTCATGCCCAGGGTCCCCACTACCCCAAGTCTATCCCTGTTTTTGTGGCACAATAAAACTCCAAAGTCTCTAAACCGCACACCGCAAGTAAATCACCACCAAAATAAACAAAATGCTCATCACATTTGCTCAAAACATAAATATTTGTGACCAAACATTTAGGGCATCACATTCTGCCTGACAAGAGAAATGGCTCCTGACATCACTTTCCATGATTAATTGTAAACAAATTTACAAACCAATACAAGATCAAAAATATTCCCAATGTGCAACCGTGAAATGTTATGTTCATGTGTTCAGTCTCCAAACCTGTGTCTATGTGTTTAACTGACTACACAATTTCTTCAATGTACCCGAACGCCTCAATATCCAACAACAGTAGGTTGGGTAATAAAGCAGGGTGGGAAGCTACCGGACAGGAGTACGTTAGTGGGATATAGTCATTAAATATCTTCTCAGCTGCTGTCTTTCCTGACTTGTCTCTTGTCAGATATGTCTGCTGGTAAACTGATCCACCAGTACCAGAATATATTTATATCCGCCGTAACTCCATTCCAAGTGCAAATAGTCAACTGACAAAATGTCAAATGCCCTTTTTCAAGACCAAGTGTTTGAACTTTGTTGGAAGGATCAATCTATGATTGCAATTTTCCCCACCCATATATCAGTCTCTTTACATCTCCACTTGCTGTTTTCTTGATTTCAGGTTTTAATTCTCAACCAGCCTCTTTCAGTTTCATCAGTTTACCAGTGACAGGATCCTCCCTCTGAGCCATCTTCAACTCAGCTTGGTCAAGTGTTGCTAGGCCTTCACAAGATAAGTGTTCAGTACTATACTGGCATGCGTTGAGTGCAGCAACCCACTCTTTTGTGTGACCTGACTCCCTTCCCATGTGGCATGAACCACCTTCTCACCTTCCCTGGTCTGTAGCAAATGCTGAATTTGAAGTCCGCAAACTCTACATTCTACATGTGACCTACTGCATTTAGCTTGGCTGTGTTCAAGGGGTTGTTATCCATGAATACTGTGAAGTGGACAGTGTAGAATAGGTAATCTTAGAACTTTTTACATACCACCCACTTAAGCACCAGAAACTCAAGCTTGCCTGAATTAAGTCGATTTATGTTTTTGGCTAGTGTCAATGTCCTAGAGCCATAGACAATGACCCTGAGCTTTCCATATTGCTGTTGATACAGTATGGCCCAGAACTCTTGCTCTGGCACATCTTGTGGAGTACAATCGGGAGTGCAAAGTTTGGGTAGGCCAACACAGGGGGACTTTGATGTAGGACTGTTCATTCCACTCTGGCACAAGATGACCGTTCTATTTGACAGTTGTATTTCTTTCTTTCCAGCTTTACCAGACCTCTGTCCTGCAGTGGCCTCCGTTCCCCTGGATTGAAGGAGCTCATAGAGTGGCTGAGCAATGTGTGAAAAATCCTGAATGAATGTGTGGTAATAACTGAGGAACCCAGCAACTTGCTCACTTCAACAACTGTGCTGGGCTTCTTGCCCTAGCAGAGAATGCCATTGAGGTAAGAGATGCATAACTCATTTCAAAGTGAATAGAGTATCTCCTCCATACTCGTTTGAAAAGCAGCTGGAACATTTGCTAGTCCAAAGGGTATGCGCACCCACTTGGGGACTGTCTGGGACTGTCTTCTGATTCAGTAGCCTATAATCGATGCATAGCCTCAGAGTAACATCCTTATTCCGAACACACACCATGAGTGCTGCATAAGGAGACTTTGACTTGATGCCCCATCCATGAGCTAGCAGATTCCGGATATACTCCTTTACCTCCTTATACAAAGGTTTTGGGATAGAAGCATATGGCAGCTGAACTGTGATGTTATCCTTCAGACTAGTCATCATCTGCAAATTCAGAATACATTCAATGTCATCATCAGTGCATGCAAAGGCACTAAACTCCTTATAGAGCATGTATGACTACCTTTTGCTGCTCTTCATCAAAATGGCTTAAGTCAACAGGTGGGTGCCACAGATTGTCAGCTTTGTGGTCTTCATCCTTCTCTTGAAGAGTTGGCATTTCCACCTGACTTACTGGTAAGTCACTGTTGCTCAGAGGACCCTCTTGTTCAGTCTCAACAATGTTAGCAATGGACTGAACACTTCCTGTCTGTCGAATTGTGAATTCATATGTCGTGGGGTTGACCAATGAAACTTTGACATAAGTCTCTCCCTTCTATGACCATCAACCTTTCTCCAATGTTTAACTGGGTGAGTTGTGTATGTCCACCACAGGGTTCGTCATCTGGAATAACACACTTCCCATCTGGCCTGGCAGTATAACAATGTCCCTTGAGCCAACTGTGACAAGCGCTTGGTGGTTAATGGTTAAATGTTCTTGAATGAAGCTTACCATGGCATTGGCTTGTTCCTCTTTGATGTCAAACGCAGCTTTCATGAGATCTGTAAATGCATGTAAGCAATGTTCTCTATCCACTTGACCATTTATTAGCTCCTCAACAATGCTGAACCCCATCAGTGGTCTCTAGTGACATTTTCACAACCAGGAAAGGCATTTAAATGGCTAAGATTGGGTCATTGTTTCCTGGCAGGTTCACAGTCAACTCTACCCATCCCTCAAATTGAAATGGATCATCGTTAACTGCTGAAACATTGAAGTCACCTCCTCCAACTATCTCAGATAGTGGTCGCAAGGCTTGGTCAGGCAAGTATCTACTTTTCCAATTCTAGTCTATTATACTAACTTCTGCTCCTGTGTCTAACAGATCATTGACTGAGAATCCATTAATGTAGCATTTGAAAACAGCCTTCTTTCCGATAAGCTGTGCTACTCTATAAAGAGGACCACACAATGTCCTTCCTCTTTACACAAAAACAGTAATTGTAAAAGAAAAGGTGCAATGCCCTGCACTCAGGGCAGACTGCTTGTCTTTGCCTTTGCTGCAGCTGAGAATCAGTAACTTTGTGTTTACATTTAGCAGCTTTTGCCTTTGTAAGTGATTCAATTAGCTTTGTGAGAGCCTCAACCTGTGGCCTCAACCTATTTGGAGTAGCAGTGACTTTGTACTGTGTTAGTTTGCTACTTAGCTCTTCGTAACTGTCTACCACCTGTCAATATGCATCCTGCTGTGTGTGTTTGTCGATGCTAGGTGTGTGTTGTGTCAACATCTGTGGTGGTGACTGCAATTCAGAATTGTACAAAGCAGGTTCTACATTGCATTTCAGAATAATCTTATAAACTTTCAACAGTAACAACTGTGAAAGACAATCTTGATGTCTTCTTGGTTTCATCTGACTGCTGAAATGACAATATCTCGTATTCTTCAATTGTCTGGGCTATGGGGTAGGGTGGCTAGACAGAAGCCCTTTTTCACAAAAATCATACAAGCCTGCCTAAATCACCACAAACCATGTGGAAAAATGTGTTATGGTCTGATGAGACCAACTGCAATAGGTATAATAATTCCATAATTCCAAAAGGGATGTTTGGCACCAAAAGTTGCACAACACCAAAAGAACACCATACCCACTGTGAAACATGTTTATGGCAGCATCATGCTTTAGGGCTGCTTTTCTTCAGCCAGAATTGGGGCTTTTATCAGGGTGGAGGGAATCACGAATATCTACAAATACCAACTGATTTTAGTGCAAAACTTTCAGGTGTCTGCTAGTAAACTGAAGATGAAAACGAATTTCACCTTTCAGCTTGACAATGACCCAAAGCAAACATCCAAATCAACAAAGAAGATCAAATAAACAAAAGAAGATCTTTGTGAGTGGCCTAGCTAGACCCCAGATCTGAATCCAACTAAAAATCTGTGGGGTGAACTGAAGTGAGCTATGCACAGGAGATGCCCTCACAACTTCATGGATCTGAAATGTTTTTGCAAGGAAGAATATGAAAATATTGCCAAGTCTAGATGTGCTGTGCTGATAGACTCTTACCCAAAAATACAGAGTGGTGTAATTAGTTTAGGGGTGTGCAACTAGGTTATTGAATTTTTTTTTCTCTATTTTTCCTTATAAAAGATTCTGATTGTTTTTCCACTTTATTTCTCACATTAAAGATGAGAAAAGAATAGTTAATCATCAAGAAGTGTGACTACCTCAATTAAAGCAGAATTTTTTGCAGTTTGATGTTCTGGAGCACTCGGCTGTTTGTATACATCATTCCAAGAAGAAAGGACATCAACCATGACCTCAGAGAAGAAATTGTTGCTGCTCATCAAACTGTGAAGGGATATATGGCCATCTCCAAAAATGTCAAATTCACCATCCTATAGTGAGAAGGATTATTTACAAATGGAGATCCGTCAGGACAGTTAAAAATATTCCAGGAGTAGTCATTCCAATAAATTCAGTCTATGTTTAGACTGTTTAATGCTCAGAAATGTAGAGAAAACCTCAAGAGCTACATCATGTGACATACAGGCCTCCTGTAAGCACAATAAATTTTAAGTTTATGTTCATGACAGCACAATCAGATAAAGACTAAGTATGAATAAGCATGGCTTTCAGGTAAGGGTGGCTAGGAAAAAGTCTCTTCTATCCAAAAAGAATATGGCAGCATGACTTAAGTTTGCAAAATTGCTTCTGAGCAAACCACAAATGTTCAGGAGCAATATTATTTGGACTTTAAGAGACCAAAGTGGAGATATCTGCTCATCATGCATAGTGGCATGTTTGGAGAATCACCACATCACCACATAAACACCTCATACCAACTGTCAAGCATTGTGGTAGAGGGGTGATGATTTGGGCTTATTTTGCAGCCACAGGACCTGGGAACTTTGAGACAATTCTGAACTTCCCTTTATACCAGAATAGTCTTGAGACAAATGTGACGTCATCTGCCCAGCAGCTTAAGCTGGGCCGAAATTGGGTCACGCAACAGGACAACAGGACAATAATTTCAACCACACCAGCAAATAATGTCACATTACTTGCTGGTGTGGTTGAAATTATTGTCCTGTGGTTGTCCTGTTGCATGACCCAATTTCGGCCCAGCTTAAGCTTATATACACACACTATGTAGGATTTTCTCTCCTCCATTTATTCAATAATGAGTGTCGCTTTAAATAAATATAGATGATACCCTGAGGCAAAAAAAAAAGTTGTTGTTTAAGTGCACTGCCACTTGGGGTTGTATCATTACCTAGCCTCTAACTTATATAGCTACTGCTGTGTAATCATTGTTCCCTTTCAAAGGGAACTCAACGTTACATTAGCTGAACGCTGTGGGAAGCCCCCTAGCGCATGACCGGTATCTGAAGCTTGTGTAACATCATGTCTATTTATAGGCCTGCCGTGATCAGGTGACCTGGCAATTAAGTGTGCCGCATGATATATAAAAGACACCTGTGAACCACGCCATCAGCCTCCATTATCTTCAGCAAAACTGCATGTCGGTCGTTTGTGTAACGCTTGCAAAAAGACTCTTCATTTCCTCTCTATTTTTTCCAAACAAAAAGAAAAATCTATTTTCTTTTCTGTCCCTTTAAAAAAAAAATAGAGAAATGTATGTGTGAGAAAATTCAGGAAGAGTGTTACACCTTGCTCCCATTTCATCACGGGGAGGTCGGACACACTTTCTGTGTGAAGTGTCTAGGGATGGAGCATGCCAGGGCAGCCCTCGAGAGGTCTGACTGTGCGCATTGTGAATGCCTTACAATTAGGCAGCTCCGCTCGCGACTTTGGGTTTCAGGGCATCGTGGATCTGGGCCAGCCGCTGCCAAGGCAGCCAGCTGGTTTAGGTCCTGGGGATCTCATATAGATTTGGAAGAGGAGCCGGAGACGAGCGCTGCTCTATCTCTTGCTCTGTCTTCCGCGTCTGGCTCGCCGCTGGATATTGGAGCTCATGTCGCGACTCCTCCTTCTGCTATGGAAAGCCAAAAAAAAAACACCAAACACACACACACACAGACAAAAATCCTCTCTGATTCAGAGGAGCCAGTTGTGCTAAAAACTGAGAGCAGCATATAAAGAGCTGCTTGAAGTGATTACGAAGGCTGGATGAGCTTTTTTCACCCCAGTGAAACTCCCCTTTTTTCCAGAAGTGCATGACAAAATATCACACTTCTGGGGGAAAATCATGCATAAGCCATATTTATAACCCCGCAATGTTGGATTATTCGGCTATCGTCAGGAATGAACGGCACGGCAGTAGTAGTCTTGCTTGTGGGTCACTGCAGACAATGACAGTGTTGCAGGCCTACCAAGCAGACCTGCTGAGAGAGCTCGACATATGGTGGCATTCAACCAGTTCCTTCCCTGTTGTGTCGCGTTCACCCGGGCATCCACGAGTGGAGCTCGGGCCAGCGTTAGTGCGAGGGAGACACAGAAGGCGAGTATGGCAGCCCGCCTCGCCCCACAGACAGCCAGGTGAACTGTGTGGCCACAGTCGCGGCCTGCTACCAGGCCTGATCTGAGAATGGTCATAAAGGCCAAGCAGACAAAGGGGGAGCAGTCCTGAGGGGCCATGGAATGACGTATCGGGGGACATGAGGTTGTTAGGGGAGTTAGCCCCCAGTACTACTGTAGGGCCTCCCCTAACCAAGGCTGTCCCAATTTTTCAGTGTTCTTTGGTCAGCGAGCTGTCACAGGGCAATGAAAATCTGATGCTTTCCCTCCAGTAGAACGTGGTTAACGTCACTAAAAGACCGTCTGGCAGCATGGAAACTTCTGCCAAATGTGTCTCCATGGGTTCTGTCTACCATAGAAAAGGGTTACCGTTCCAGTTCAGAGCTCACCTTCAATGGATGCCATTCGTGTACTAAACTACCTGGACGACTGGTTAATTCTAGCACGATCCAGGGAACTTGTGGTTCAACATCGAGATGTTGTTCTCGCCCACATGAAGAGCTTGGGGCTCAGGTTGAATCTCAGAAAAGTATGCTTTCTCCAGTGCAGAGGACAACTTTTCTGGGGGTTATAAGGATTCTACTACGATGAGGGCGTTTCTATCCCCAACATGCATAAGGTCAATCCTATCAACATTGAGCAAGATAAAGCTGGATCTTGGCATCCCCTCCAGTCTCTATGAGAGACTGTTGGAGCTTATGGCAGCAGCAGCCAATGTCATACCACTGGGCCTATTGCACAGGAGACTGTTTCAGTGGTGGCTGAAAAGTCAGGGGTTTCGTTCAAGGAGGAAACCTCTGAGAGTAATCAGTGTTGCGCAGCGATGCCTACATGCTCTGAGAATTTGGAAGTGTCCCCAGGTTCTAGCCTTGGGTCACACTCTAGGGTTGTCTCCTTATCGCAAGATGGTAATGACAGACACCTCCCTCATGGGCTGGGGCGTAGTCTTAGATGGTTGTCCAGCTCACAGTCTCTGGAGCGGCCCTCGTCTGGAGTGGCATATAAATTGTCTAGAAATGCGGGCCATATTTCTAGCACTGAAATTCTTTCTTCCTCAAATGAGAGGTCACCATGTGTTGACAGACAACACAGCGGTGGTCTCATATATCGACCACCAGGGAGGATTATGTTTGCGCCTCCTGTTCAGGCAGGCACGACTAATTCTTCTCTGGGCAGAGGGAAAGTTTTTGTCAGTGAGTGCAATGTACATTCTGGGCAACTGGAATGTGGGGGCAGACATCCTGTTGAGGCAGGGACTGAGGCCCAGGGGTTGGTGGCTCCATCCACAAGTGGTGGAGTCCTATGGCGGTGGTTTGGAGGTTCGCCTTCGAGGAGACAATACACTGCCCGCTGTGGTTCGCCCTCACTCCTCCCGCACAATTAGAGCTGGACGCCATGGCGCACATGTGGCCGAGGTCACATCTATATGCTGTTCCTCTGATCGCTCTGCTCCCACAAGTTCTAGCGAGAGTTCGCCAAGACTGTCTACGTTTGCTGCTAGTAGCACCTTATTGGCCAGCTTGAATATGGTTCTCAGAGACAATATCCCTGTTAGACGGAACTCCTTCGGAGATTCCCATCCTCAGGGATCTACTGTCTCAAGCCGGAGGGCTGACTTATCACCTTCAGCCGGAACTATGGAAATTGTGGGTCTGGCCCCTGAGGGGCACCAGCCCATAGATTCTGATCTCACAACTGAGGTTGTAGAGACCATGTTGAATGCTAGAACACCATCCACGATGAAATTGTATCCACTCAAGTGGCAACTTTTTGTCTCGTGTTGTGAGGAAGGTCAGCTAGACCCAGCGAACTGCGTAATAGAGTCCTGAAGTTCTTACAAGGACGTTTCTCAGCAGGGTTGGCTCCTCCTACAATCAGGGTCTACGTGGCCGCCATTTTGGCCAGCCACGCCCTATTGATGGAGCCTCTGTGGGGCAACATCCTCTAACTTCGAGGTTTATGCATGGTGTCAGGTGGCTGAGGCCCATCCTCAGACCACGCATACCTTCCTGGGACCTTTCTGAGGTCCTGGAAGATCTGTCAGGTGCCGCATTTGAACTCTTAGAGTCAGCCTCTGAGAAGCTTCTGACTATAAAGGTAGATCTACTGCTGGCCCTGACATCTCTCAAGCGAGTAGGAGATCTACAAGCTCTCTGTTGCCCCATCCTGCCTTGACTATATCCCTGGATTATCCAAGGCCTTCCTGTATCCTAGGCCGGATTATATTCCTAAAGTGCCTACATCTGTTGCCCAGCCAGTAGTGTTGCAGGCTTTCTGCCCTCCTCTGTTCCTCACACCGAAACAAGAGAAATTGCACCGACTGTGTCCAGTAAGGGCTCTCTGCACTTATGTCCACTACTCCGGCCAGTGGAGTAAGTCAGAGCAGCTGCTGGTTGGCTTTGATGGCGACAGTAGAGGTGATGCTGTGTTGAAGCAGCGCATCTCTAATTGGATTGTGGAAGCAATCTCTATCACTTATGAGGCGTGCAGTCTCATTATGCCTCTGGGCATCAGGGCTCATTCCACTAGGGGGGGGTCACCTCCTCGAATGCTTTGTCCAAAGGGGTATCCTTACAGGATGTGTGTGCTGTGGTGGGGTGGTCTTTGATTTTACAGCCTGGATATACATTCCGGCCCGGGCTCGAGAGTCTTGCAGTGACCCTTGGGCTTGGATCATTTTGAACAGGCCATACCCTTACTATGTAATTAAGACAGTCTTAATTAAATAATGCGAATGCCACTCATAATGGGGGTTTGTCTGAGGGAACCTCTCTGTTTGGTTTAATAGGTGGAATTTTCTCCTCACATGCACAGAAAATCCAGACACATTATTCAGATACAGAATTAAAAATTCCTGTCACACAGTCATATGACTGTGTATATACACTTTATTTAAGTTTGGAATTCAAATTTCCTCTTACTCAGTCAGATACTACTTTACTCAATTCCAGACTTCAAATTTACCCTTCCATGTGGAACTCAAGGCAACTGATTCTGAGATCTAGTGTACAAGTCACTGTACAATCATTCGGTTGAACAGGCAATTGCTAAAAGCAGGCGATACTGAACAGCCTAATTGAGACAGTGAAGAACATGTTAAGATCACGGAGACATATGATCCTGGCAGAGAAAAAGAACAGTATATTTGAGAATAGAGTCGATATATAAAAAGTCTACACACCCCTGTTAAAATGGCAGGTTTTTGTGATTTAAAATAAAATAAACTAAGATAAATCATGTCAAAAACTTTTCTAACTTTATTGCGAAATTGCAACCTATAAATTAAAGTGAAAAACGATTACAATCCATGAATCACCATGTGGATTCAATTCAGTTCAATTTTATTTGTATAGCGCTTTTTACAATAGACATTGTCTCAAAGCAGCTTTACAGAAATATC
>JANDJT010000092.1:2292466-2302882 GCA_024331685.1 Stegophilus panzeri | reverse complement strand
ATTGTTTGTAAACAGGAAGTAAATGGATAACATTATGATCCGCTAATCCTAGCGGTGGGAGAGCTCTAGCTTTATAGGCTTCCGGGATATTACTTGTAACATAAATCTATAGTTTTATTAAATCTTGTTGGTACATCTACATATTGATTGAAGGCTGGCAATGTGTGATCAAGCCGACAGCTGTTGAAGTCTCCAAGAAGTAGTACTGGAGCATCCGGATATTTGCTGAGCATAGTCTGTGTATTACGCGCTATCTGCTCAGCCGCTGCCTTGACATTAGCGCTTGGTGGAACATAAACACCGCTAAGCACAACAGTCGAGAACTCCCTGGGGAGGTAAAAGGCACGGGCGGACAGGGTGAGCAGCTCCAGGTCCGGATTACAAGATTTCCCATGTACTTTGATGTTAGTACACCACTGCGAGTTGATGTACATACACACCCTACCTCCGCGCTCTTTCCCTGAATTACTGGTTCTGTCTGCCCAAAAGATCTCAAAACCGTCCAGGCTAACCTCGGTATCTGGGACAGACTCATCCAGCCAGGACTCTGTCAAAGCGAGAACACATGCCTCCCTGAATGATACCTCCGTGAGACATTTCGCATGCAATAAGTCCATTCTGTTTTTCAATGAACGAACGTTTGAAAGGACGCTTGAGGGTAGTGGAGGTTTAAAAGGACGCCTTCTAAGTCTACAACGCACCCCTCCTCACCTTCCTCTTTTCCTCTTTAAGCCAGTTGTTAGTGTTATATCCAGCGGAATGGCGATAGATAGGTTCAGTTGGCAGTGGATAGAGTTACGAAGGAGTAGAAGTTCCTCCCGTGAATAGGTGAGTCCATTCCCTGCTTTGACATCATTTAATTGAATACCCCAAGCAGTGCAGTCACTAACAATCCATGTAGTTATAGAAATAATCCAAATCCAACTTGTCCAATTCCCCATGATGTTTCAGCCGTAGACAAACAGACAAGCAACAACAAACAAACGCACACACAACGCACCGAAAGTGCCGTCGCAGCTAACGCATACGCCGAGCAGCTCACCTCATATGGTGAAGCATGTACCGCCGCAGACCAACTACTCGATAATGAGATTCGTTGGCAACGATTTTCATAATCGATTATTATCGATTTTATCAATTAGTTATTGCCGCTCTATTTTTGACCATTTTGGGGCTGAGATGGTATCCCTAATAAATATAGTTACGGGTTTAATATTAGCCGGTTTCATATAAAGTTGAAAATACATCGATACATTTTATTTCACATTAATGAACTGCAGTTACTGAGTCCAGAACTCTTGTGAAGACTGTATTCCATTCGTTTGACATTATAAATTCCACCAAGTACCTGGATGTTTTACCTCTTCCAGGAGGTTACACCTTGGCCATAGATGAATCTTTTAATAAGACAACCAATGCAAACATAACCTCACTGTCCATTTTATTAGAAACACTTGTACAGCTGTGTCAGAGCTATATCAACCTGCAGTTCTTGCCTAGTGTCCTACTGAAACTAAGCAGGGTTGAGCCTGGCCATTACCTGGATGGGAGGCCTCCTGGGGAAAAACTAAGGTTGCCACTTGAAGTGGTATTAGGGAGGGCAGCAGGGGGTGCTCACCCTGTGGTCTGTGTAGGTCCTAATGCCCCAGTATAGTGATGTAGACACGAGACGTGGACATGTGGACATGAGACGTTAAACTGAGGTCCTGACTCTTTGTGGTCATTAAAAATCCCAGGACACTTCTCATAAAGAGTAGGGGTATAATAATCTCCATCCCTGAATTGGCTACATCGCACTCCTTTCCTCTCCACCAATGTGTGTGGTGGACATTCTGGCAGAATATGGCTGCTGTCACATCATCCAGGTGCACCCCCTTGCCCCCCCCTTCAAGTATAGTGTCTAGAAAAGCACGATGTAACTGTAACTAACTGGCTGCTCATTTATGCACCTGTCAAATCAACCAATCATGTGGCAACAACACAACACATAAAATCATGCAGATACAGGTCAAGAGCTTCAGTTAATGTTCACATCAAACATCAGAATGAAGAAAAAGTGTGATCTCTGTGCCTTTAACCAAACATTAACTGAAGCTCTTGACCTGTATCTGCATGATTTTATACATCGTTCTGCCGCCGCACGAACGTACTGGTGTTCCTAATAAAGTGGATGGGAAGTGTACATTCACAACAGTGGATGCTAGAACACAAAATCAGTCTCTGGATTTAATCTCAATCTTTGCATTTAAATCTATTTGAAATGCTATGATTTGAATTGAACAGTTCACATGCACAAACGTAAAAATGTAAAGAAGCATTAAATATACTGCATGAAGAAGTCCAAGAGCCTCTACCAATATCTCCAAGTGTATTAAACCTTACAGGAAAAGGCTGCTGTTTTCCTTCACAGGAAGGATCACCGAATTGTTAATTGTGTGTAAGCATAGCCCTTTGTGAATGTGTTCATAAAATGTACAGTAGGACTAACAAACAGACTGATTATGACTGATTTCCTGTTTAAATCATTGGTACCCATATTGTCAGGAGCATAGTCTGAAACCCTTCTTTGTTCACCAGATTAAGCACTTCACAGAAGGATTCCTCCACAAATTGAAGCTAAAGCTTGTTCTGATTTAGTAATATCAATAGCCAATTACGTTCTAACTGAGAGCAAATAATAATGATAATGAGTCTATTTATCACATATACATATACACCTCCACACCACCATATATAATATACACCTCCACAGCCCAATACACTGAGTAATTTGTTGTGGAATTTATTGTTCTAGGGAAAAGCTCGCCACAGAAACTTTGCCTTACTTTTAGGCCAGAACAGCATGAGTGCTCCCTTCTCAGTGTAATCTCATTTTCTGGGGACCAAGTGGCTTTTCTCGGTGGGTCCATCCTCCTCAAAAAAGTTCCATTTTCCCTAAAGAAACTTCTTGCCATTGATGCAGACACCCCTGCAGAAAAATAACAGGACGATCGGTCTTTATTCTATCATTTTATTTTTTAAACATATAAAAAGATTATATAAAATTACAAAAGAGAAAACAGTATGTATACTAAATATAATAATATATTTTCTTTTTAAAAGGAAAAACAACAACAACAACAACAACAACAACAACTGCAGACATATTTTAAAGAATTTACTTTGGATAAATATATATGCAAAGACCTAAGAAGAGAAAGTAGACAATTTGATGCTTGCAAAAATCTTCACAATAATCATAAATAAATCTTTATAAAAAGGTATGCCTAAAATGTCTGCCTCTGTCCTTCAATTCATAAACATGCATAGAGGAAGTTGACACAGGCATTTACAGTACAAAATAACTGATCTCCTGTGTGAGGAGAGTATACACCACTCTTTTAGCTAAAAGCAAGCAGGTATGTTTAAAAAAACAACTTTATTATAAAGGAAACAAAGACATATTTCTTAATATTCACATAGATTACTAAACAATACTCCTCTTGTTGGCTAAAAGGGCACCAGGAATGTTCCCAGGGTATGCAAAGTCTTGGAAGAAAAAAAAAACTGCTGTATATATTAACCAGAAGATACACATGAAGGGTTTAAAAAAAACCAAAAAAAAAAAAACGGTTTTTAACATTATAGTCCATTATATCATTTTAATTGTTGATGACATTTCCCGTTTGTCATGTTCCCAAGAAAAGCATTCAGAGAGAGAAAAAAACATGTATTTGGTTTACCTTTTTTTTTTTTTTTTTTTTTAAATGTACTTACTGGAATTGGAATATAGATAAATAACATTAAACTCAAACTGCACATATATATGCCTAACTGAAGCAAGTTGGAATATTAGAGTCAAAAACAAAGGCTTTTCTTTTCTACAGTGGTCTGATCAATGGTGCAGATTACATCCTTAATGTCATGACAAGTCATGTGATCAGCTATGTGACCAGATTTGAAAGGACATGTAGAAAATGTTAGCTTGAAAGAAGTGTAGAACCCTGTGGAGGTTTTTTT
This sequence comes from Stegophilus panzeri, assembly GCA_024331685.1. Taxonomy (NCBI): domain Eukaryota; kingdom Metazoa; phylum Chordata; class Actinopteri; order Siluriformes; family Trichomycteridae; genus Stegophilus; species Stegophilus panzeri. The sequence goes on along the minus strand of JANDJT010000092.1, from coordinate 2,298,883 downwards.
GTTTTGTTTTGTTTAGTTTTTTTGGTGTAGGATTAAAGGGTAATAAAGGGAGGAAGAAGTTATGACAACCACTCAGTCCTTCACATGCTCACTTCTTGTAGTAATTAACCACCATACTGTATTAAAGCTTTTCTTCTTTTAGGCCATACAATGTGCTTGGACTCATATACATATAGAGACATATTCACGAATAATGTATAGCTAGATAAATAAATAAACAAATAAATGCTTCATAAGTATTTACCAAAAATGTTATATAAGGCTTAGGCTTGATACATATTATGTATTAAGGCAGCTTAAAGCTCACCAGCCTGAACTGAACTACCCAAGGAGCAGGAAAATCCTGTTTCTTGGTCATTTAAATGGTGAGAGACGAGCAGGTACGGAATCATAACATTACTGTAACGGCACTATGTAATGGTGGTGTTCACGCGCGTGTACAAACGTGGCACTTGTTTGAACGTGCAGTGCGTGTGTCCTGTGTGCAGCACAATAACTAATAATAATCATACCTGCCACATAAAACACACACACACACACACACACACACACACTCAGACTGCGCAATCTTCTAATCCAGACTTCATCATATCAACAGAAGCATTATTAACTAGTTAGAGCAAAATGTACGCACACTGCTTATAATAAACGAACAATAATACTCACACGATCTTCTTATGCACAACTAAGCGATTGAGACACGTTCTTCTCGGTCCTCTCCGGTGTATTATATAATATAGGCTATGGATTTGAAATTGGACTTTTCCCGACGCTACAGAATCAGCTGCTGTCCTGTGGACAATAAAAGCTCGCGCACAGCAGATGCCACGGGCTTTAAGGAAACTTCCCATAGGGTTGGATGAAAGGATTGGATTTCCGAGTCACATCCCGTGTTTTTCTGTGGGGGGGGAAGCAGCAGCGGTGTTTTGAATAGAATAATCTTTTGCGTCAGCCCCCTAACCTTCCTGAGAAACAGTTTCCACCGTTTTCGCAAGATTCTCGGTGAATTGGCTCGAGCACGTGATACATCTTAGCCTGCAGACAGTGGTGCTGGAACTACTTAGGTCCTCTGTAAATGTTTTCCAGGTCAGCAAAAGAAACATTATTTTAAGTATGTCATTTCAGAGGCAGTTTACTGCCTCTGTGACAGGGGACAGTTATATAATTTGAACATTTATCAAGAATAATCTTCCACATCTCCCAATTACTCCAACCAGCAACAAGCTTCAGCGATGTCATTCACTTTGCACATGCCCAATGCTCTGTGACTGCTTACACAAGAACATTCATATCTCTCCAGAATTTGGGGGAAGTATTTAGTTGAAGATTAAATAAGTGAGTCTGTGCCCATGAACGCCTCAGATTCCTGTTCCTGACTGACAGGAGTGAATCCTGATGTGGTCTTCTGCTGTTGTAGGTCATCCACCTCAAGGTTTGATGTGTTGTGCATTCTGAGATGCTTTTCTGTTCAACACACCTGTAAAGAGTAATTATTTGAGTTACTATAAACTTCCTTTCAGGTCAGACCAGTCTGGTCATTCTCCTCTGATCTCTCTCATCAACAAGGTGAGAAAATCCCAGGAGATCAGCGGTTTCTGAAATTCTCAAAGCAGCCCATCTGGTACCAACAACCATGTCACGGTTAAAGTCACAGAGATCACACTTTTCCCCCATTCTGATGTTTGATGTGAACATTAACTGAAGCTCTTGACCCATATCTACATGATTTTATGCATTGTACTGCTGCCACATGATTGGCTGATTAGATAATTGCATGAATGAGTGGCTGTACGTGTGTTCCTAATAAAGTGGATGGTGAGTGTAGTTTGTGTGTTGTTATGTTATCACAATTATATTTAGTAGTCTTTTGGAATCTTAAAAATCTTTTAATTTTGGTCCACTGTAAATTTTTGAATGCACCCTGTTGTAAGGTAGGACATCATTTGCATTTTGTCCTATCAGGCCCCACAGGCCCAAACTCTGCCCATGATTTTCCATGCGTTTGAGCACTAAGGAGTGTGTCTACATCATGCCAAGAAGAAAGGACATCAGTCATGATCTCAGAGAAGAAATTGTTGCCAGCACTAGCGTCACGAGCCACTCACCTGTGGTCCTGTGCTGGATTACGGAAAGAACCATTTGAGATGTAGACTACATAGAGTAGTCACACAGAGGTGACGTTCCTTGACAGATGTGTTTCGGGTGAATAAGTAAAACTGCAGTAAGAGAGAAGTGATTTTTGTTCTATATGTTTGTGTGTATCTCTGATTGCGAGTATGGGGAATACACAGGGCAAATCTTATTTGAAATGTGGTCCACTGAATGAAATGCTGTGTTTGAAGGTATTAAAGGTATTAGAAGAATGTACTGTAGGGAACATATGGAGAAAGCAAAGATCAAGCAGAGGTTATAAAGTGGAAAGCAGAGACAGAGAGGAGACAGAAGAGGAGCAACAAAGGGCAGGAGAGAATGTTAATGCTTAATTATTACAGTAGTTGCATCTGGCCGCCACATTACTGAATCCTATAGTCAGGGCTTAATTTGAAAACACGTGCGTTCTGGAACATTTTTATGTGGATTCAGCCCTCTGCAGCTGGATGTTTAAAGTCTCACACAGCAATATTATAAAAACAAATAATTTTTGTTTTTAATTCAATAAAAGTAAAATAAAACAACAAAAAAACCCTGCAATAAAAATACTAAGTTTATATTACCATTGATAAAATATTGCTAATAGCCAATCAATAGCCTCTTTCACATAATGTAATCATTTTAAGTTCAAAGGTCAACTGAATTCATTGTTACAAAGTGAAGCCTACAGTCACATAGCATGCGCAAAGGACTTATCATTAACAGCATTTTTCAAGAACACAAACAACGACAGTGAGAAAATGGAGCAAAATACTAAAAAGGCAAGAGTGTGGATCAGGTGGTAGAGCGGGTTGTCCACTAATCGTAGGGTTGGAGGTTCGATTCCCGGCCCACATGACTCCACATGTCGAAGTGTCCTTGGGCAAGACACTGAACCCCAAGTTGCTCCGGATGGCAAATTAGCGCCATGCATGGTGCTCTGCTCTGCTACCATTGGTGTGTGAGTGAGTGTGTGTGAATGGGTGAATGAGGACCAGTGTAAAGCACTTTGTAGAACCGCTAAGATTAAAAAAGCGCTATATAAGTGCAGACCATTTACCAAGAGTCCAAGAGAACGAGCGGCAGCAGGTCACTGATCAAGCAGTTTAGCGACCGTTCCCACGACTAGCAGTGATAATGCAAGCCTGATTGTGGAAGGTTTTCAGAAGCACTTACAAGGCAAAATGTTGTCAACCTGCTCCTGGCTTTGAAAGTGAATAAAAATAGAGTTACAGATCACGTACAGTCATTCAGGCTTTTAGGGAGTACAGAGGCTCAAATACACAAAAGTTCCAGAAGGATTGAGGCAGTTGTTGGCTACTGTGAATACAACACCAATCTCGAGTGGAGCGCGAGCAGGGTTTCTCCAAAATGAATCTCAGTTGTAGCTCGCAGCATGAATCCCTTCTCATCCCCACCATCTCGTCTCTGATGTTTTTGAACATTGTGGGTCCACCGCTTACAAAGTTCAATACCGAGACATTTGTATATTCATGGATACGTAATGGACATTGGGAAGAGTATGAGAACACCGACATGACAGCTTTGTGGAATATTTTGTGCTAGTTAAAATGCTTTTTTCTTGATTATGTTGTGCAATTAATGTTAGTTTATTATAAGTAGGCCTACTGTATGAAACATAACTTTGTTTTTGAAGTGCTTTGGGCAAATGTGTATTTGTTGCTAACTGAGATTGCTAACTGCACATAAGTTGATAGAATGTGCAATCCATAAATGTTTCCCTTTGTACTGAGAATACTCGCTTCTATAAACTCGTTATGTCACGGTACCAGTGTGATCAATTACACAGGCCGACCTATCAGCACTGAAGATCGTTAAACCACGGCCTGTAGCATTATAGTCCAAACATCTGGATACAATGATGACGGGGCAAGCACCACGTCTGTTTGCTGCCACTGAGGCCGTTTTGTTATATTTGGATCTTGTCACAGTGTGGTTCACGTACCACACACTGTTCATTGTATTCTAAATAACGCCCACACTAAACACTTCATGAATGTACACATCCTCTCAATCCAAAACATTGTTTTCTCATTTGCTAATACACCGATGTAACATCCTTAATCCTGCTACTCTTCCTACATACTCTGACAGCATTCCACATGACAATCTGACCGTGATTGACATTTCCAATCCCAGAACTGACCTCTCAGACATTCCTGATCCAAACAGGGCATGCATTCTTGCTACAGGCCAGTCTCTTACTGAGTACACTTAAAGTAATTATGCTTACTCTGTGACTCATGACTCTGGTACAATTTAGCATGACTGTGGATTTCTCATTTCTGCTGGAAAGCCCATTGCTAATGCGACTCTTGTCTCAAATCTCCTCTCAGCCATTCTACTCTGGTCTGGAGAGTCTATGTCTGGATGACCTAATTCGTTTCCAGAAGTCAGCCACTGAAGCGGACCACCAGACATTGGTGTGTGGCATACCACAGACAATCATCCTGGTCTTCCTAAGCTGTGTATCACTTCCTTGCAAAATTGATACATGGGAAGGGCCATTTTTAAAGGGTGTCAGTACAAAAATCTTGGTAAGCACCAGGTTGATCAATTTTGTAAATAGTGTATATTTTGCATGCCAATGAATATTGGGAAGTCTACCTATCCTCCTTTTTCAACCCAATCCAGCCCAGACATGCCATTTGATCATGTGATGATGGATTCACTGAACAAATGCCATGTCAAGGTATGTGAAACAGGTGCAAAAGTTCATGTGACATGCTCCTGTGGTGTGCAGTGGTTACTGGGAAATGTAATCAGTTTCCAGATACATTACACTAGTCTTCATCAGTGAAGAGATGACTCCGGGATGCTTGCCTTCTAGGCAGAGCATCAAAGAAAAAGCCATATCTTTGACTGGCCTATAAACATAAAAGGTTAAAATGGGCAAAAGAGCACAGGCACGCAGAGGAAGATTGAAAAAAAAGTGTTATGTACAGATTAATCTAATTTTGAGGTATTTGGATCACCGTCAAGCATGGTGGAGGATGTGAGGGTCCATGGGTGCTTTTCTGGTGGTAAAGGGTAAAAGGAATCTTCAACAAGGAAGGTTATCACTCCATTTTGTGACTCCATGTCATACCCTGTGGATGCCACTTGATTGGAGCCAGTTTTACCCTACAACAGGACCAATGCATTGCTCCAAACTATGACCAACCTATTTATGGAAGAAGAAGCAGTTCTGCTTGTAATGGACTAGCCTGCACAATTACCGAATCTCAACCCTACTGACCTGTTGTGGGAGCAGCTTGACCAGATGGTACAAAAAAAGTGCCCATCATGCCAATCCAACTTGGTGGAGGTGCTTTAGGAAGTATGGAAGTATTGATGCAGATTACCTCAACAAACTGATGAAAAATGTGAACTTTTCTGAATGACTCCAGACCTTTGAACAGTAGTGTATAAAGTTTGTGTAGTGTGCGTGCCATAAAAGTAGTGCACTGGTCCATCAGAATATCTTTTGGGATTCTGACTCAGGAGATTACACTGAAAAGTGCTTCCGCACCACTGCATGCAGCTTTTTGGGACCAACAAATGGGTCGTTTCTTGCTTAATTTGAGTGTCCTGTGTCACCCCATATAGCCTATTTTTAATAACAGAAAAGTATGGGTAAGATATTAAAACATTTGATTGGCTTCTGTGACCATCAATTACTTTCACCTGGTCAAAGGTGTGCTTCAGGGTTTTGTCTCACAACTGCTTCAAGGGGAAATCCCTAAGGGGAATCCCCATGAAAATTGGGGGAGTCTTCTTGACATGGAGCTTACATTCATGGACCCAGCCACACCTCCCCAGCCTGTGCTTTGCATATCACACACCATGCTATGCTAATGCAGGACCCATTGAACACTGAACTCCCAGCCACTGAACATCTTCACCACAGGAGATGTCTGCATAGAACATGCAACATCATCAAGGACTCCTCCCATCCCAGTCACACACTGTTCAACCTACTTTCATCCAGGAGGAGATGGAGGAACTTTCGTACCAGAACCAGCAGGCTCTGGGCCAGCTTCTTTCCCACAACCATTACCATGCTGAACTCTTCACTACACTATTAGGCCACTGATGATTTACTACCTGTTATCATTTTGCTGATTCTATTCTATACTTTATATTCTGTATTAGCTCAATATAAATTGAAGAATTCATAGTATATGTATTCTAGGCCATCTTATATATCTGTATATTCAATTCAATTCAATTTTATTTGTATAGCGCTTTTTACAACAGACATTGTCTCAAAGCAGCTTTACAGAA